>LUCH01007104.1:18015-28024 GCA_013368495.1 Paragonimus heterotremus
AGAAAGTTGGGCGATCCATGGAGATGCAGTCCCACTCAGAGGAACTATCTTACAAATTCGTTGTGGTGGGATTCTAAATTACCGTTAGTCTCCTAAGTGGATTTATTATGTGGACTATTCAACCTCTCTGCAGAGAAAATTGACCGTCGATGTGTGGAGGGAGGCCGCAAGTACCGAACTGATTTTTGCATGAAATGTGAAGGAAGAAAGTGCAAAGTGGCGTTCACAGATCGTATTTAGCGCTGTCATCACAGGTGAGTTTAAGGCTTTTCAATACATTGAGGGAACGCAAAGGTTGTTTTGTCAAAGTCAATGACCAAGGGAGATGATATAACCACATAGTTGACACTTTGGTTGTACATTGCGTGCAACAGATCTGGAGTAGGAAGACTGAGGAGAGGGAAAACCGTGTGATATGCAAGATCCGCTGAGGCCGTGAATTTTATAGATCATATCAATCTGTGTTACCGTGTGCCATGTCGACGATTTTTACGGCAAAATTAGTGACGGGTTGAACATTTATATAGGCACTACCTTAGTCTGGTTGCCGTGTATGCGTATCAAATTCTTTCCATAATGAGGCTGGTTTGACACACAAACGAGGCAGTTACCTCATATTTCCTACTGAATTGCTTTATCATGCGCCATGTTGACGTTTTCGAAGCAAAACGAACTGCCTGGATCGAATAGTCATTGAAGAAGCCTCATTATTTTTTGCCCACTTTATTTCCTGTTTCCATTGCACCGCGTGTGATGCATTTTTCCGTGGCGCAAAGATGTTATTTTCGTTTTCGTTTGTTTTTTATTCGTTCAGGTATGTTGTTTTCTTCACTGGGCGATAAGGCTACGACGGAAGTGTGATGTTCACATTAGTTGCCCAGTTTGTAATTATTGTTTTTCATTAGGTAGTCCATCTTGTCCCCTATGATTTCTGTTCAGATTTTCAGCGCATTTCCTTTCTTGTTCTTCAGGCCGACTAGTGCATCGTGTTTACTGTTGCGCTATTTTACGGTGGAAAAGGGCTGCGTTATTGTGTAAAGGACTTTTGTAAGGCATCTCGGGTTAATTTACGGCGTTCTAAGATTATTTCATCACACATACATTGGACTAACTGAATCGATGGGATAACATTGACACCACCCATCTTCAGCCGTTTAGGTTCAATGGAGAACATCTCTTTTTTTCATGTAATCCGTACATGTTTGCGTTACCAGAGTTCGCCCTACTAAGCGATGTCGCTTTCTAAAAATCACATAAGGATCTACTCGCTTGCGGATTCGTCTAACTTAGTTAACCCGAGAACATTCATTTACACTTAGTGCTACATCAGCCTATACAAAACTTACTTGAACAGTAGATGGAGTATACACATCGTGTCGGCCAACAATGACCTAAGTAGCAATAGCAACGGTGGGCATTAGGACTAGGGCCCCTTGGAGGCCGCGCAATGGCTACGCCGAAAATCGTAATAAAGCTTGCTCAGACCGGTTTGTAAATAGCTGTTTTCTCAACCACAGTTGTACTATTTACTGACTACGCGTTCAGGATTTTTCATCAGATTACAAAGTGAGCTTCAATGCGTGCACATATTCCCCGCAGTAAAAAAAGTGTGAACGAGACATCACACTGATATAAAGTTCCAAACGGAAACATTACCGGAGTGTCTATAAAATAAAATACTTCGCGCAGCGTTGCGATTAGGGCGCGAGAGCTGTGAATCAAGTTCAGGCGGCACTTCATGCCGCTTACAAAACTTTGATAATCCACAGCATGGGAAAATCGAATAATCAGATAGTGTGACATGACTCTAACAGCAGTCGGACGCGAACCACAATAATTGCAGTAGCGTTTTTGTAATCGGCGTATTTTCTATCCCATTTATACCACAGGAAATATATATTAGCAGGTAAATACGAATAATACATCACACGGCTTCAAGTAACTTACTTATCAACCAGCGTGCACAAAGAATTTTAGACAAAACTTTCACCATCACGCCCGTAGATCAGTTTTAAAATGGGATATATTGAACTGCTCAGTCATCTTCTACATCACCATTTGCTGATTTTGTCTGCTTCTTCGACCGTTTCAGCCGACTATCCCCTCTTTCGCGTGTACTTCAAACCACCTTCAGGTATGCATGTGAATGGCACCGATGGTACTTTCGGCCAAATTCCGTTGACTGTGAGTGGCTTCTATAATAAATTTGATATAAGATTTAGTTTAACCTGACTGAGAAGACTTTGGCAACGTCCACTGATAAGAAATCACATGTAGCCCCCTCGTTATCTGCTCTCGCTCAGTCCACCAAAGTAGCCAAATCATGGTGGATGAAGAACAAAAGCATGATGTGCAGAGCTTCAGATATATCAGTTCCGTCCCGCCTTGCAAGTGATTTCTTCTGCGGTAGGTATGTAACGAATGGACGGTTACGTCTACAGCACTGTCGTGCACATGTGGTTCGGCAAGCTCCCTCTCTCGTAACTCCGGGTCTTTGGCTGTGAGTGCCGGTGTCCGACAAGTCCACAGCTTGACAGATTGTTGAGAGCTGCTGACAGTCGGCAAATAAAGAACCACTTCCACTTCCACAGCTGACAACCTGCAACTCGTGGTTGGCAGAGTGGACACCACTGATTTAATCACGTCACACAAGACGTCTTTGATACCTTTAATCACCTTCAAGTCTCTGTCGAACTTAGAAAAACATAAGGGTATGTACAATATATTTACAGGTCATTCGATGTACAATCTGACGGAGCAAAAAACTGATGTTGCCAGTCATGGACAAACACGACGGGAAGGAAACTGCACATGTCACATGTAGAGGCGTGACACTGGGTATTGCAAACAATATTCACGTGAATGAGGGAGACTGTCGACTTTCTTAACTGATGTTGCTTAAGTAAGTGACGGGAATGGGCCGTTGCAGACCAGTGTACGGATCATGGATGACGTTACCTTCAGTGAAGGTTCACGGGAACTGAGACGTCACACTCAAATGAACGGTATTTTCTGCGACTTATGTATATTGATCCTGGGTGGTATCCGTGGTGACAGAATGGGACAAGCCACGAAGGCATGTCTTTGTAACAACTTCTTGTCTGTCTAGCTCATCTACGGAATCTTCAGCCAAATTGCATCGCATACGAACACACCAGACGGTGAATTGCTATAGTGAATATGTGCTCACAGCTTTCTCTACATGCAGTCGATGTTTAAATTCGTTGGTCTACTGATGCGGTCTGGAAGGCCGTCCGACGACTGTTGCACTGTTTCACGTCCTATGGCGCGTGCACTGGTTTGGGTGCCTGGACTCATAAGAACTTGACGATATAAAACCCACTTGTTCGTGCAACATCAGTCAATTTGCATTACGGTGTAGCAGATGGTAGCGGTTTGCGCGCAAACATTAACCCGTGATATACGCCCAGGTTACGAATACCTGCAACCGGACAGTGCGAGCACTGTGCTCACAACGACAGCCAAGTAGGTTTCAGCAAATCTAACTGAGAAAATCTCTAAAAGCTTCTGCGATAGTCACAGGCACGAAATAATGCAGTACTTCTACTCCGATTGACTCATAACAAGATGAAGTAATGCGGCCCAAAGAAGTCTGTTTTAGGTATGCGAAGTCGGCAGAAAAACTCTGAAATTTGAAGGGAGGATGCACATATATTTGTACTGAGTGTTATCTGCAGTACATGACTATAGAGCTTCGGACAGAATACTGACTTTGAAAGCGTTCAAATAAGCTGCTGGCCAATCGTGTGTCTAAAACTTTTCGGATTGCCAAAGCGGCCGGTGCTTCACGACACTTTAGCAGTGTACAGTAAGAACCGGCCTTTTATTTACGATTACTTTATTTCTGGGCAGGAAGTTGAGAAAACATATTTCTGTGAACCAGACCGTTGCAGCCTTGCGAACTTGGTAGAATGGAGATGTAAATGCCATCAATCATTGAACCAGATGTACCCCTCTGGGGAATATGCAGACTTCCAGTAGCTCTCCGATAACTTTATCAGACAGGGGTGTGTAAAAACGCTCTAGCAAACGAGTGAATGATTCTAATAGACACGCAGAAGATTCATCCAGCCCCTCGTGAAAACGAACGTCGTTAGATAAATAGGACACTGCACGCTGTATACTATTTGTTCCGGTCCGTGAGGCCGATATTCTCATTGAACACAATAAGTAATTGACGGACGAAATGTAGATACGTAAGATGCAAAGTACGATGGAATGTAGTGGGAGTGCGTACAAAGGGTTCCGAAAATCTATTAAACTGCAAGGACCCAGTATACGTCGGAGAACAGCCGGCTTTGTTTACAGCGGAAACTGGTTGAATTCATCAGTTTTCCATCGCTTGTTGCTGGTCAACAACGACCAACAAACGCACACTGTACAGCAGACGCGCGGTCCGGCATCAGTGTAGTGATGTTCACATCCAGGCGGAGGTTGCGGCCAGTTGCACTGGAAAGTCACAATTACAACACCCGCTTTATTACTCCAAGGCATACCAGGTACATATGGTCAAGTGGAAAGGTCGACATCTTGTCAGCTTGACTGTCATAGAATGAGGAGGCCTGAACATATTGAGCCGGGTTGCTCCGACGAATAAAGTTTTCATGGGTTCTCAGTGGAGAATGGGAGAATGGGAGGTTACTTACCGTGCAACACGGACTGCTTCTCTTGTGCGTTCCTCATAGCCATGGTACCTTCAATGCTGCTTGACTTGCCTAACAGTGCATCGAGCAGCGGTGTCACAGATTATGCTCCGAAGACCGCACTGTACTGTGCACTCAGCAGTACACCAAAGACCATCCTGCAATGGCCGTCAAATTTCGGGAATGTATTCCACCATGTATCTCTTCACACTGAATGGCTTTGGCGGTTTACGGTAGACCCCCACAATGAATGGTTGTGATCTCAAGACAAACACGATGCGTCTTACAGCAGATCATACTTGCGTTTTCGACGCTCTAAATGGGTATACACCATCAATGCGCACTTGTATCTGGACGCAGATAGAGTTACTATCGCTAGACAGTGAAGAGTGGCGTAATTATTCTTTTTCTGAATCATAATGTGCATACACTCCGGAGCCGATGTATTGTTTTGGCAGTCGCAAGAACCTCACCAACGACCTTGGGACCCGAGAAAGCGTCGTGGTGCGTTCACAGCACCTCATTTAACGTTGGCGGACGAAAACTTCTTGTACTTGACTGCTGGAATCGGAATGCTAGGTCATTTGTAAACCTCTTCCGTCGGTCTATCGCAACATATCGCTCTCAGTTTAAAGGAATCACCCAGAAATTACTCGTTTTGTTCACGAGGAGACCGCCGCACCCATTGAAAGTATGTCCTGGTGAAGGTGGCCCTTCCACTATTACTATTTCTGATGTTCTGGCAGTTGATACAAAATCGACATCTGTTAATTTAACTGGCACACCTGTGCAACAAAATTCACTAATGGAAGCAAAACTTCCAACCTAAATTGACTGTGTATCTCATAGTTAGAATTTTGAATTCGGAAGTCCACTTATTTTGAAGTTAAATCCAATAGGCCCATCTGAACAAGTGTGTATCTAAAATCACACATTGCGCGGAATATATAGAATACAGCTAGTGTCAAATAGCTCCTGAAGATTTGGGATGATCCACTCAGTAACCTGTGGTCGACGGTTCCACTAACGCTTATACGGAATGTAAGATTGATGGCAAAATACACTTCACGCATAGCACGGCAGAAACGACTATCAAGAAGATTGGAAGTTATACGGTATTATCGACACTGACAATATAGGCGTTGTTCCACTCTGAATGTGAAGTAACTGGTTACACAAATTATCCACCCGAAAATGTGTTTGAACTGGAGCAACAAAACACGAATCCGTTGCTCATCAACAGTGAGCGAAAACTAGGCCCATTTCGGGCTAGTGCAATTTGAACCTATTACATATAGCCAACGGAATTCCCCGAACTGTTAATGCAACAGGAACGGCATCATAAACCACAGATAAACTAAGGGCGTCTGGCATGTGACCAACAGTAGAATCGAAAACACATGGATACTCTTCCAGAACATCAGAATCGACCAACTTACGCAAAAACTCATCGTGATTAACGGTGACGGGACCCATCAACTGAATGACATAAACACCCAAACAGCCCAATCAACCAAAGAGTCGAGCTTATAAATCTGTTCATTCTTCGGATTCGTGACAGGCATTGTTGCAACCCCGTTAGAGCTGGTCGCTGCGCCATCCCACATTTCCAGCCGTGCATTTGATTTGCGTATCTTGGCCTCCTTGATGAAATCTGATGATAGGACGCTAATTAATGCGCCAGAATCTAGCTGTCGTCACTTTCCTGCATCTTCTATGTGCAACACTGCATAGATCCTTTTCTGTCTGCTTGATTCACTGAACCGGTTCATTACCTAGTTATCATTTTTGGATTCGTTAAAGTTTATCTGGTGCGTCTGTCATTCTTTGCTTGGTGTGATACAGAGCGATGAATCCGTTGAGGCACGTTTGGTCTGTTCATAGAAAGCCGATGCTTAATTTGCTTTTATTTGGCTTTGCTGTGTGCAGTAAACGAGTATGAGTAGTTTTGTATTATAGCTACCCGCGTTTTTACTGACAATCATTGTGTATCTGTTGAAACTGCCTTCCTGGTATTGTTTGACACGTTCTCATCTTCATCTGCACCGGACTTTTTTGTTGAGCTCATTTCTTGTTGACTGGTGACTTTATGTGGACCCATGTTTAGGCACGCCATTTCGAATGTCTCTTTTGGGTGATTTGTGCATCCAGTTAAGTCACATTCAAGGCCAGATAGTACCTTTATTGCAACTTTACTGAACAAGGTCGTTACTGAACTTCGAGCCCAATTTGCGCGCTGCGGCATCCCTGAGGTTTTTTAGACGGCGAACCACAGTTCATTGGTACCGATTTTAAAATGTTTGCCAAAACGTTGGGATTTCACCATCGTACAAGCAGTCCGCGTAACACTGGTCAAATGGCTGGACCAAAGCTGCGGTCAGAATGGCAAAATTGCCGAGGTAACTGACGCAGCTATCCAGAAATGATTCGTGTGTGATGTTACTGCAGATTTGGAATAACGCTGATGAAACTCTCCCACAGGTTAACTCAAAAATTGTTGGGGATAAGGACATGAGCGCATTCACCTACAGCGGGAGAACAACTAAAGCCTCAGCCGCTGAACGATGTTAAAGTGCACGACCGCCTGGGACGACGAATGCTGATTCAAAAGTGATACAACGACAGAGGTGCCCCTGGTCTGCCGGTTCTACAGATAGGCGACAGGGTGGGTTAAGTACATTCCGGAAAACCCACGATTATGGCTAGAAATGGTATTGAGACACTTCGGTTATCGGTCGTGCGAAGTGGATTCCGGAGGAATAATGGAGAGGGGGAATCGAGTGCGTCTCAGTAAACGAGTAATACCGGATGAAGGGCACTTCTTCACAAGGGAGTAAGTGTTATCACGAACCAGGAGTGGATCATGCTACGGAAGACGGAGAAGGAAATGGGTTCGGTTGGACAGACTCATCGACGCGAAATCAAACGGCTATCCGCAGAAATCTGCGAAAAATCATTGCCGACATCGTGAGCACACTGACACCTCAGTGCGGTGACCAGTCCGGATAACAAGTTGCATTAGCACCACATTTTGTTACAACGAGTACAGTAGTAAAACAAGTTGTTAAAGTGCGTCACATGTTAAAACAAACTGGCTGCAGGCGGAGCTGAGCCGACCAATAGGAAGCCCAGGGCGTCG
This sequence comes from Paragonimus heterotremus, assembly GCA_013368495.1. Lineage (NCBI taxonomy): Eukaryota > Metazoa > Platyhelminthes > Trematoda > Plagiorchiida > Troglotrematidae > Paragonimus > Paragonimus heterotremus. The sequence continues at coordinate 25,819 of LUCH01007104.1, forward strand.
GCACCAGTTGCAATTATTCTTTTTATTGATACATCTTGTCTATGGAATTATCGACGAAGAAACTCAGTTAAACGGAAGTGTCTTTTCTGCCAAGAGCTCCCCTTTTGAATCCGCCTCGGAAAATCGCCACCTTTCAACAGAGTATCTCAAGACAGAAGTGAACCTCTCCCTGACAAAATGCAAGTAACAGTGGAAGACCTGGGGCCCACGTCTCTGAGACGGTTTTATTGCTTCGATGGCCAAGTATATTTTTATCGCGTTTTCATCCCTAATTGTGCTCGTCTGATGCAGCTGCTAGCAGACTGGATCAGAAGTAAGGCACGCTCAATTTCTTCAGCCGGCGCCTTAAAAAAGCTTTGTTAAAGTAAAAATAACCATCGCCAACATATCGCCATTCTCATACCGCCATCCACCAACCGCTCTAGCTCTAACCATGAATGCGCCAAACGTGCCTGTAGCAGCCGTCATGCGACAGTAACTTCGTGACGGCTGGTGCCCGCCAGTCATGTTTCATAGGGGTTTAACAACAGTCAGGTTTCAGCCTGGTCTTTTCCTTAAGTAACTGTTGCCGGTATATTGAGGTATCCGCCATTTTTGACGTCCATGAGATCACAGAATGCAGGCTTCTAACTTACCCTATAACCGTTACTTCTAATAGAACTCCTCCAGAGGGGCCTGAAACTTGAATAATGTGGTTCACTTCACCACAGATACGCGTCATATTTCGGGTGTTTCCGACCTATTTGCTAGTGACCCGTCCCGCATCAGTGCTACAGCGAGTACGACAAACAGCTCAGTCGATATGACAGTAATCTCAGCGTCACCATTCGGAGAAGAGAAAACTCCACCGGTCAAAATCCTTAAGAATGGAGCGCGTCCCTGTACCAATAGGATGATAGTTTGTGACACTTCACAAAACACCGCCAGCCTGGCTATCCGGCTGACCTTCCGCCGCTGAGCTTCCAAAACGTCACACAACACGTCTCATTCAGGCATGCGCTCAATGGTCAAGATGGTCACCGAGCGTTTTGTTAGACACAATATCGTTCACGACCTCCGTACCCGCTCAAAGGCGTGAACGCACTGCCAACGGCCTGCAATTCACCGGTACACACGTGCTCCGTTGGAGAGGTGTGCTACCCTTATCAAGCGTTTTCATACGGTGCACGCTGACTTGGTCTGGCTCGTGTCACTGTCTGATGGCCATGTGTACACTTTAACATGCGTAGACTGAGGTGCAGGTTGGTCACAGGACACACTTACTTCAAAACTGCTCGTCAGACACTGTCATACGTGCACTTCGCGGACGTTGAGTTGCTTAGATTGTTTGTCCACTGTAATGGTAATTGAACGCGGTCACATTTCAAATTTTCCTTTGCATCACTTCTAGACGAGCTGGAATATATTCTAATTCACACCTCCACTTATCATCCGGCAGGTAATGGATCCCTTAAACTGTCTCATTGGAAATTTAATGAAATCCGGGAATTCAAGTTGCCTGAGAAGTCCCTGATCGCTGGGTTATCTATTGAAATTTCACAAGAGAGTTACTGTGTTTCCGATCAAAAAGGTCTGAAAGTTTGGAAACTATTCCCGCAAGGCTGCGGTTGATATTTCAGATATGAGGTTACTGACTACTTGGTTAACATGCTGGTCTCATAGCCATGGGGGTTAGATCACTACTTCAAGCTCGGACATGAATAGATACTTCTGGTGAACTCCAATAAGAGAAGCCTAGTCAAGCGCCTTTTTAATAAATGGGTTAACCGAGAGCCATAATTGAAGATGGAGGCTGCGAGTAAATCTAGATAGCGTTCACTTTGAAATTTAGGAAACATTTATCCGCTGACATCACCACTTAATGGTGTGAGGTTTGGTCAATAACAGGGAAGATTAGCGGGAAAAAGTTGACAGGACATCCACACACCATATACACAAAATTTGTTAGTGGCTATTCATTAGGCATAAAGGAAGAGATGGTAGCCACATAGGAAACGGAACATATCAGCTACGCAGATTACCATGAGCGGTTTGACCAACACGCAAGAGGGCTCCGACCATCGCTGCTAATAAAACAGACGACGTCGGTGTACATCGGTTCTTTTCTGCCAATTTGTTCTTACGTTTTAGTCAGTGCGGTTGCTCCTTGATGATCTTTACATAACCTATGCGGGTACGCTTCGCGTACCCAGAAGCCGTGGATGAC
>LUCH01007105.1:0-19895 GCA_013368495.1 Paragonimus heterotremus
GTCTTTATTCTTAGTATAGATCTTGCCATTGCAGTCTCTCTCACTGGTTATTTTCCAAGAGATAAGGGTTTCCTTTTCGTGCTAGCCATTCAATTGGCTAATCAGCATTGGCCGGCTGGACACAAAGACCTCACTTACACACCTACTGGTCTTATTCCTTCGGGTTTACACCGGATACGTGGTGTGTGAGTGGAACTGCAAGTGGTGCAGCGCAAGCCACTTGGGGTGATGGTTTAAAGCGCAGGCGTCCTTTGGCTTCGGTCACTGTGACAGGCTAATCCGACTCGGATGCCGCCAACTCATGCTATCCGCATGTCCTATATATATATATATATATATATATATATATATATAGTCTAATGTTTTACGTTCGTGACTGAAGACAGCAAACGAAATGTTAACATCTCGCAACATGTCTTTTATTGCTATTAGTGAACTGGATAAAGGGAACTCAGTGTTTTAAATATCCAATGTTTGTAAATCAAGCGAGTATAATGAGATTCCAATTGGTGACCGCAGCTAAGGTAAGCGGTATCTGGTTGCGCTCAGAAAAGGTTCACACGGACATATAATCTCTCTTGATTCACAATCAAACGACTTCTGCTTTGCTACTGACAAATGCCTAATCAACGGTCCCTCCAGTGGTCGATTTCTTAATGTGCTTACTTTTGTTGACTATTTTCATATTGCTGTTGACACAGATAGCAAGACCCTCAAGCGAAGAAAATAAATCTCAACATTCGAGCACGCAGATGAGTGTAATGGATAAGATGGCACTTCTAACAGGGGAGACGTTAACCATGAGACGTTCGACCCACAACAGGCTTACGTGATTGGTCCTAGATCGAACATCAGGGTCAAAACCAATCGGAGTTTTGTCCACGGTCCGAGGGCGTTGAAAGCGCGCTGAAGCGTGGTAGCAACCGGACGATCACCCAGTACGATATGACAGTGCGGTTGTTTTAGTGCCTGCAGCAAAAGAGGTTGATCGGAAAGATGAAGCAACTTTGGGATTGTACTGTTAGTATAAAATGACATCAACAGTTGGCAGTTTGGTGAAAATGACAACCAGTAAGACCAAATGAAAACAAACCAGGTGGGAAAAAATCAGTCGTTAACTGACCGTTCGGGTCCCGTCGTCCACGTCATCTGGTTGAGGCCAACTAACCTGTTCTTCAAAATGTTCAGCCCACCTGTCAGGTCGGCGCGATTGACTGGTGATAAATGAACCATCTTTTTCACATATGGTTTCACTTACACCGACTTGACGGCCAGTACAACCACGGATCAGGGGAAAAAGCCTTCTGCTATTCCCAAATAGTAAGGCGTTTTACATCTTTTTCGAATATTCCAACAAACAGTGTTCACGGTCTATACGCAAGCTTTTGGATTGCGTTTGAGTTCTCGACAGTCGTCATCATATTCAGAACCAGGTGGAATCGAGCGACGCTTGTTCCTGAGATTTATCGATGTGACGGAAGTTCAGTTCTATCGCAACCATACAGCTCCCTTGAAACATACCTATTCACAGCATGCTTTCACAGCTTCGGTGGACTGTCCCCAGTGTACATTAGGACCTTTCACCTGACTCGAACTGGGCAACTTGTTCACCAACGCCTTCTGGTAAGCGATCTTCACACTCGTCGATCGAATGCCAATCAAGTACCTTGCATTTACGAGCGTGTCCTCTGGGCTAATGACAAAACAAGACGGGCAGACACAACAGCATGGTCTGAGTCGAGGTAGTTGCTCCAAAAGGCCCGACAATCGCTAACAAAATGGCGCCACCTTTAACTGTCTGATCCAACTGTGTCCACGGTTGAGAAGCACATGGAGGTCTCCAAGTAACACAGTGCTTTTTCCTGTGTTGAAATGCGGTGCTCGAAATAGAGAGACCATGGGATGCGCACAGCTGCAGCAGTCTTTCGCCATTGTCAGTGTGTTGTGCCCGAACATCAAACATACCTCCTAGCCGCTTCTCATCCGAAGAAAGACGATCAAGCTGAGCATTCAAATCGCCCGCTGATATGATTATGTCTGAATGTTTAGTTTGCCTCAGAAGGTCAACGAGGGCATCATAGAACGCACGCTTGGAGACACCCGAACAGCTGTCCATTGGAGCACACGCCGATATGATGAATACGCAAAGCCTTTCTGATTTACGTCAACAGACTTTTACCGATGTATTGGGTCTGACAGAGTACAGGCGACATTTCATATGTCCAATCGAGCAAACATTGCTCTGCTCTAGAACTCCGTGCGACTCCTACTCCAGCTTGACCACGAGATTCAGCTTCACTAGAAACCCCGAGAGGGAAGCGATTGAATCAAGTTATCTAGAGATGGGCTCAAATGGATAACTATGCTAGAATCGTAGACTAGCGTCTCTGACACGCAGCACACATCAAGCTCCAGACTTGAGAGAGTTCTTGCCAGAGCAGCTTGCTGACCGACTAGTCGGAGAGTGCGGACATTGAAGGCGCCAATCTTTACCAGTTGTCTTGGCCTCAGAAAACAATTATGGAAAGTAGAAGAAATGGGGGCTGAAACAACAAGAGGAAGTTGTGTTGAGTTAATAATGTCACTGTCGGAAGAACGAAAACTTCTGATACTTCCCGGTCGTTTATGTCGCGGAAGGGGGTTGACTTGAGAGACCCCACTCCCAGCCTCTGACGCAAAAGTCTGACATGCGAGACAATAGGATATAGGGTTTTCTTGCGGGACCTTACTCGGAGCCAATGACTCAAGAGTCTGACTCACTTGGCAGTGAGGGGCTTGCCTAGCCCGAGGGTGCTATGAATAATACATTGATGTCTGATTCTGGATACTGCTGCGCACAGTGGGTGTACTCGAAGCTACATCAGGCTTTTGAGAGATAACAAATGTTTTTTGACCGTATTGGATAATACGCCGACGGTCACGGTCAACCGTTGAGCGATCAGAGTTCTGTTTGTTTGAGGGTACCTTTTGTAACCCCCTTCTTCCTGACACGGAAGACAGCAGTGCCGTAACTATAAAAATAGTTCTGCTGTAGGCTCTTTGGTCGTGCCTCACTATCTGAGCACCCCTACGGGGTCAGTAGTGCGATATACAATCCTATGAGTGCAAATGCTTTTTGTCTGACTGCTCCCCTTTGACATGTCTCGAAAAGTTGCATCTGGAAGGACCGGAGTGCTAGTCAGCGAAGCCAGCCGGATCAAAAAGCACACAAGCCCGACCACTTCTTCAAAGTAGAAGTACAGGTCAGAAAAATGCACCTTTACAAACCTAAATGGCTGTCTGCAACGAAAGAATCAGGTGACTTAGGTCGCCGGCTGCATCTTACACTCTACGAGGGCGGTATTTCTGACGGGCGAGATATAAGGTGAGATGAGAAGATGCCGACCATGCATTGTACAGTAACGAGTTCAAGCCCCGACCAACTCGTTAACTCGGCAAGAAGGATAGTTCACAAGCGGCTGATCATACTAAACAGAACGTACGTTAGTGCAGAAGCTGACTGTCTATTTTGAGTGCATAACAAAAACGACAAACTGAAAAGGTGGATGGAGAAAAGTAAGTATGGTTCGTGTACAACAGTATGAAAAGTTACATTGAAAAAATGATCATTAACAGTGTTTCATTACGGATGAAAACACCAGCAACACAAAACTGCATGTATTACGACACACTGTATCTGGTTCGTTCCATCAGGTGACTTTTAAGTTCGCTCAAGGTTATAAACCTTTATGTACCATAACAGGCCTGTAGATCCATTCACGGCCCATCTGCATGTATGCAGCGAAGTTCAGATTGCAAAAGTCAAACACCCATAAGGGATACATTTCCACTACTTAGCACAAAAACAACTTCAAATGTCATGTGATCATAACGGCGCCCAAAACTTCCTCTAATTTGAATGGTAATTAGCTGAGTTGAAAGACCGTAGATCATTTGATGGTTTCGTTCCTACTCCAAGTGTTGAGATCTCAGCGTAACCGCCAGAGTAATTACAATATCAGCTCACTAATGAACGGCAAATCAAAGATAGGTGAGATACATCGAGCATGACAACAGCCTCAAAGATAATACGTGAAAATTTCGAGATACTGTTTGCACCCGGATGACGCTGACGGGTTTCGGAAAGTTGGTTCTTGATCGTACTAAAAAGCAAATCAAGGATAATGATGTAGACCGGTTTGCTTGTCATCGTGCATGACCAACTATAAAGGCGTAAGTCCACCTTGTTCATTCTACCATATCGTCATTCAACAAGTGACAGGTAATCCATGCATATCCTTGAACACAATGATACTTCCAAAAGCGTTAACAGAGACAAACTTATTCGACCTCCTCGAGAATACAGCATATAAACTTCCTTGATTAGTCTTCCACACATGTTACAGAAGTTGAAGTAACTTCATTCGTTAGTAAGGTTGAACGTCAACTCTGCCTTCTCATCATCAGTATATTCAGCTTTCAGCCGTACTCGCGGATATCAGGGTTCGGGATGCTGCTGGTCCCAGCGACGGTCCAAAAGAGAGCGGAAAAATAAATAAGTACAAATGCAAGGAGGAGAAAAACATAAAGAAAAGGGGAAAACGATTGAGTTTTATTCAAAAGAGGAAACAACTATATGAATATAGGTTCGCCTTTCAATACGGCAAAATGTCATGAGAGAGGATGTTTCCAACCAGCTGTGTGATTGGTCGCCAACTCCCTAACCAAGTAGATGATACCTACCACATTGCTTAGAGGAGCGATCAAAATTTCTATAGACTGCGAATGTTATCGCCTGACCGTTTTGCAGTTTCTCCCCATCACCAGCAGTCACGGTGAAAAACGCGCGATGCGGCAAACGCTCTGACGGTGCACGAAGTGTGACCCAACCAACGAAAACTGAATTACTATTATTCCACTTATTGGTCGCGAATTTGCACATCCTCCCAATACGCGCCAATTTGACGCTATGCGGCCCACAGAACCAGTCCGATTGTTACAACCTGTCTGGCAGAGACACTGGTGGTCGAACACCGAGAGTCTAGATGCCTCCTCCGTATGGAAATGTCAGGTCTCTAGTCCGTAGAGCAGAACTCGGTACATACGCGCATTATAGTCGCTGTCTTTAATCAACAACCGGGATCTTTCATGTCATTAGCCTAAAACCATTGTTTTACTTGATTTACCCTGCTCTAGTGATTGCTTACCGAAAAACCTTATTCTCAAAGATGCTGACGATGCAGCAATCAGTGAAGAGCAATCAGGAACTCCAATCAGCGCTTTGGTGCAAGATGGATGGAGTGACTCACTTCCGGCTTTCTTGATCAGTAAAACATGTAGATGTTTTACTTTAACCCCCTAAAGAGAAATGGAGAAATAACAGGCAACCACATTGAAGACAGTGAACATTTTCACGAATACACAAAGATGACACACAGTAAAAAAGAAACTTAGAAAGATAAGGAACTTGGAAGGAACATGAACCGGTGGACGAAGCTGGTAAGGCCAAGGAGAATGTGTTCAATGCGTTGATCAGTTCCATGTGGAAAGGCATGTTCAGTGTGTGATTAACCAAGAGAAATTGGGAGAACAATAGGTGGTGTTAGAATGGATGTAAATATGAGGAATACGCCCCAGTTGTAGATATCCAGTTTAGAAAATAAGGTTAGAGAAAGATGGAGTGGAAAAAGAAAGTCTGCGCATAAAGAATGAATGAATCGAAGGTTTACCCACAATGCGCACATAACGGCCAGTCTGTCAAACATGCAATCAAACAGAAGCGTGCATGCAGGAATGGGGAACATACACTTGACATCTTCAAGCATGACAGCGAACACGCACTATGTAGATCAATTGTGAAGAGCCGACCACTTTAGATGAACTTTTAGTGGCGTTGGTGGATTCCAGCGTGAACTGCTCGAGAAATCCTGCCGCGGCAGTCGATCCCTTGGATCATCTGGTGAATTCCATATGAGACAGTGGGATGGGTGAATGAGAGAGTTCAGCTGTGAAGTTTCCGAGCTCCTGGTGTGGCTTCATAGCTCAGCCGGTAGAGTGCTTGCTGCGTTTCGACATGGTACTTCTGTCGCTGGCTCGAATGCGGATGAAACCTTGATTTTTCACAACTGGGTCTCATCTAAATGACCCATGCTAACAAACATCTAAAATTCATTCCAACCAACAAACACACTAGGTTACATGTCGTACACTTTCGCAGTACTTATACAAACACGCTGGGGAGGGATTGTAGCAATCGGGCCGATGCGATAAAGTGGCTGTTAATCATGACCTTATTCATCTATACCATCCATATATATATATATATATATATATATATATATATATATAATAAACATTTATGGCGTTGCCATTAGAAACATACACGCAAATGCTACTAGAGAGTGTAAGGAGTCTTCAGGTACGGATGATAAGGTCATGATGAACAACTACTTTATCGTATCGGCGCATGCATCCAAAACGGAACTCATTGTATCTTTTAAGTCAGCAATGAAGCGCAGTAGTCTGGATTGCAAAGTACAGTAGTCTGTCAGGACAAAGATGTGTCAATCAATCGAAAGTCAACAAATATCTTAATAGCTAATGAAAATAAAGCGCTGGGGACACTTAAGAAAATCGTCATCCAACCCAGAGACAAAGGCAACGTCCTAGGTGTATTGAACAGACAGGATCATAAAGACAAGGTGAACGATCTTCCGAAAGACCCAGAAACGTACGAACATGTCAACAGTGAACCTACGAAAGGTTTGTTGGCTCGTACCACGAAAACCGTGACAGCTCTTACGAAAAAGAAATGACTTGCAAAAGAATAAGCTAAGTATCTTAGACCTATTGAACGACCAGTGCCACGACCACACAGGCTACCTAAAATCCACAAGGATCAATTACTTACTAAGACCAATCGTTTAATCCAGGACGGCTTCGAACCACCAATTAGCAAAGTCCCTCTTTCGTATCCTCCGACCATGTCTACCTCACGACAACCATGATTCGAATAGCTGAGTTGATTTCCTGAAACAGACTAAGGGTCTCGTGTTGTAAGAAGACGATTCACAAGTTTTTTTTGATGTCACATCTCTTTTAACTAACATATCGGAGAAACTTGCGATAAAATGTTTGAAGCTCTTGAGGAGTGAGGATGACAACCTCCGCAGTAGAAAGAATCTTCCTCTAGGCGAACCGATTCAGTCAGTGAAGGCTCTGTATGGAGACCTACCTACAATTTGAGAAATCTATCTGCAGAAAAGAGGCCGATTAATGTGCTCACCTATATCGGGATTGGTAGCAGATGTAGTAATGACGCAATCTGAATCTGAAGCCGACAAACGTTCAAACCTAAAGCGTGGATTCGATATACGAATAACACATTTGTTATTTTACCTCCGACTCAGCTTGACCAGTTGAACAATCATAGTAAAAGTAACAACCTGTACACAGAAAGAAAAAAAAATCCAGGCCTAGCGATCCTCGATGTACCGATTATAAGAAGACCTGATGGCAAGCTTGAAACAATTGTCTATCGTAAACCAACAACAAATGATGTCATTCTAAAATTACAAAGAGCATTCAATGAACCTACGAGTGCCGATCACTTCACACACATCCCCATCGATACTTATGTAACTACTCATGTAAATAAGCTGGTATCAACGCGGTAATTTCATGATTGACAGCAGACACAAACCACTGCCCATTTTGAAAGAGCAGTTTGTATTTTAGGAGAGTAAAGCACACTATACAGACGATAGGACAACAACCTATTGAAAGCGTCCCGCGCTGATTGCGGATCCTAACGGAGATCATGGGCATAATCACAGTCAGAGGTTTAGCCCCGAGAATCTGAAATGTGGCAGTGGACAACTATGTCGAACACCACTAATGACAGCGAAATAAAGTTGACAAACTGCAGCCGGTAACCACTTGCCCAATGTCTGTCTGATTTTAACACCTTTCACGGGCGTACACTTTTTTAGCTGACAAAATCGGAGGATAGTATCATTAACAGAATCGAATGCCCCGCAAATGTCCGAGAAGACTATCAACACATGTCTCTAGCTAGGATAACGAAACATCAGTATGCAAAGCGAAAATTTGCTCGTTACAGGCGCCGCTTTTTTTGAATCACTTGAAAGGATGAAAATCTGCAAAGAAACCCAGCTAAATTCTTCGAAGAGATAGAAACCAAGAATGTGTCTCTGTGATCACAGCAAACATTGTGTACTCATCAAAAGTAGAGATAACGAAAGCTGTGAAGGTATACGTTGGCCCAAAAGTTAATCTTTCTAAAGCTCGATTTTTCAAGCAAAACCACACCTTACTGTAGAACATAGAACAGCACAACACCAAAACAGCTGTTGAGTTGGGCTGTCACACCTCACCATTTGGAACTCCAAAATGTTACACGTTTCGTAGGTCACAAAGCAAATGGCACACTCAGGAAGTAAAACAAAACAAAAGGATAGAAAACGGATTAATCGTAGAAACAAGACAAAATATAGCTTACCTCTTGTGCAGCGGCTCGAAACTCTCCTCCAGGAGCCATCCCCAACATGTCTACCAGGTAGGCACTGAGTCTTAAAAGTAGATACTGTAGAAGTCCATGTGAAGCACCATGCTGTGTACAAATGAAAATAGGTGGAACGCGGACTAAAGACTTGCAGATAACACATAACAGACTAAGCGTGTTATGGAACAGGAATACAAAAATAATCCCGCATACCAAAATCAATGCCGTCAAGATTCCCATCATCATCGAAATAGTGAATAGATAGATGACAGACAAGGTAGCAGTTATTCACAGGTACACTTTCGAATAGCTTCCAATGGTTCTGTTAGAATTATGTAAAAACCTAGTAGACGTCGACCGACAAGGCGTAAATTGATACCAAACATGAGCTACAGCGACAATGCGATCATCAACAACGGAAGTTGACGAAGGGTGTAAACACGGACAACACGATCGCGAGGTCACAAACAACGGCACAAGAAAGGTTGGTGACGGAAAATTAACACTCGAAAGTAATTCATCAGATAAATTATATGGCTCATCTGCAGAATATATCTGACGATCGAGGATAGCGGCTTGCTGCGTTTACCAGGATCATACTATTTACCAAGCGTTCGACGTACTTGAGGATATTTCTCCCAATGTACAGGAATAGGTTAGACCCGCTAAGGTAGGTCTCCACAGTCACGAGTGAATTGGTAGATAAAACGTGAAACGGGCTATCTTAACACCTGTATGGTAATCGGCATGAGTGTCAAGAATTTGCGCGGCGAGAAAGACTCAATCACGCTGCACTGCGAGTCCGCCGAATTACCTAAACCAGGCGCCTCGATAGGAAAAGCATTTTATGGGGGCAGTTCCGTGCAAACTAGACGTTTTGTTTGATTTCCATATTTCGGAATGATTACCACAATCGACCAACCTTATTGACAACTGGTTAGTACCATATACTTACAAACAGGAATCAAGCACGGTTCAAATAGTCGCGTGTATGTGAGTACTCTTGTTGGATGGAGGGACTTTTGGCGTGGAATGAGAAATCAATGGTTTCACTATCACCAACGCCACTAGAAAGTAATCAGATATGGTCATACAATGCCACAGCCTGAAATTCACAACAAATCCATTTTTCCACTGACATAGTTATCCAAAAAACAAATAATGTGGGCTGCATACAAATGTATGACGGGAGTGGCGTGTACGGCACAGTGCGAATCCGATCATGTAAGCATGAGATCTACAGAAAATCCACAAACAAACAATGAGCACCAGTGGTTGTGATGTTGAGTTAGCTTTCTCACAAACTAGTCACAGGACTAGTGAGTGATCTGCAGCCACCGTGTGAACTGGCTTCAACAAGTAGTGTGAAGGATACTTTTGAGATGTGGGGTGTGCTAGAAAAAGCTAGCCTGAGAGGAAATTTCGTCTTCTAAAAGTAAATTCCCCGTAAGAAGGTGTACCATGACGTAAAGGCACGTACGACGGAATGTCATAAACACTTGACCAAACAGTAAAGAACAAAAAATCGAATTTAACGAAATGTATACGTTCAAGTTGTGACAGCCTAGATAGGCTTACTCATCGCATATTACCTGAGGATATTCAAACTTCTGTCCTGGAACTGACAAGGCAGAATAAACTAAAGTTCATCATGAACGCAAGTGAACGTCAAGAAAGAAAGTATAGAAAGCTGTTCGGAAGATTACATTGTATTTCTTCTGCCCCACGTTCAGCAACACAACGACTTTCGGAAAAGTAAATATGAATATCTCATTGTAGCGACTCAGTATGAGAGAGATGTCTATTTTCAAAAGGAATTAGTTTCAATATCAAACCGAAGCTACTTGAGTCAATGGACGTAACTCCTAAAATTGAACCTACCCTATGTAAGCTAGTCACGAACGTTTCGCAACGATAACAAGCAGCTATTACAAATCTAACCAACACGGAACAAGGTGTTCTTGGTATCATCAAGAAATATCAGTCGCTAAAACTGACAAAAGCAACGTCTTAGTGGTTTTTGATCAAAAAGACTGTCAGAAGAAAGCGTTAGAGCACATGACTACTGTGCCCTCCGAAAAGATTAATGAGCAACGGACTAACGCAAATTTGAATAAGGTCAAAGCACAAACAAGCAATTTACTCCGGAATAAAAAAGAAAAACCTGAAGTTCTACCTGGTTTACTGCCAACCCTATGAGTAACCGTCCTTCACGATTCTAGGGTCTTCCAAACGTGTACAAAAACGGAATGCCCATACGACTTATTGTTGACTACACCACCAGCCATTGAAGGACTAAGTGGTAGGTAAGGTTAAAACATTTCTGGATGTGCTGAAAAACTCGAACACGTGACACTATTTAGTGATGAAACTTCTATCAGTTGTGATGTAACTTCTCTACATATCAATGTACCGGTACAACACAGCATTGGTGTCGTTGAAAAGTCATCAGAAAGTGGACACTTTTAGTGTATGTATTAATTCACCACTTTCCAAAGTTGAATCTGGTCTTGGTCATCATCATCATCATCATCATCTTGAACGGGACCTCCATCGCATTTGACAAAACGTTGTTCAAACAAACCTAAGGTATGAGTCCCCATGTTTCACCTGCAGCGACCAGTCTTTTACTAGGACATCAAAAGCACATGTTATGAATAAGTTTACCTGCACTCCACAAATTTGATGGCGGCATGTAGATGACACACCTGTAATTATTGAACAGACTGCCTGCAACTACTTCCTACAGCTCCCTAGCTCAAAATATTTATATTGGAAATTGAAACCGAGGAGCGTTCATTTAATTACATAAAGAGGCTTGTCCAAGTCGATGATAATCGGAGATTCCAGGTTTCACCGAAGAACTCCCCAAAACAATAGATTCTCCAAACAGAAGAAATGTTAGCCGCCAACCAATAACAAAACGTACGTATTAAAAGGCAAGCGGTGTTTACGAAATCAAATGCGGTGATTACGATGCTATTTACATAGAGAAACAGGCAGGCGATCGAGAGTACGTGTTGCTGAACACAACAGGCATACACGGTTTCCCTAAATAAAGAAACGATGACTATTACAATTTGTTTGTAACGTTGTGCACTTCTCAATCCATTTATAAAACCAGATAGGAATAAAAATAGGGTAAATGAAGACAAGTTATTGACTAAGACATACTACCACATTAGACAATGTTTCTACTTAGCGATTCGAGTAATCCAAACTTGGTAAAGAACATCGTTGACTTTATTTAACAAAACGGTCAGGGCGTTCACAATTCTTACTCATGTCGTTGTCAGATCACTGCGTAGTTTTAACTAACTGTATGTGGTCTCTGTGCAGTGAACGCTTAGTCGCCACATAGAGTACAAGGCACACGCAACGGAGACTGTGTGTTTTATTGGTTCACTACCTGATCACGTATCCGAAGTTTTGGGGGGTACATGTTGGTAAACGGTTGCACTGCTACTGATGGAAATGACAATGGTCAAACGCAGTAGGCCCGGTTACATCACCGCTGTGAGTGGGCCACGTTCCAGGAAAGTGGACCGCACGGATATACTATGTCCACCACCCCAAATGACAACAGAGAGGCATTTCTCCGCAACCTAAGGGTGGTGTACATAAGACGACTATGACAGTATCACTAGTCTTTGGTTGCAACAACTGAGCACTCAAAGTAGACGATCAAGAAATGAAGGTTTACAGCGAATAATTAACATCGCCATCACTGTCGTCACAGGTGTCATAGAGTAATGAATACCGCCTTAAGGTACGCGCTTCTTTTCACTTCCTACACCCCCGCCAACTCCACTGACGCAGCTTCTCAAATATACGAACCCATCAACGACGTCCACAACTTCCTTACCGGACATTAAATCAACGGAATCACAGGAGTCGTGCAAGACCACTTCGCACTTGGAAATTGTCACACAACATCTTGTCTCAACATAATCAAGATCCGTCAATCATCAACAAGGTAGGGAATCCACGATGAAATCTTGTGAGTGTCGAAGACAGTGTTTCACTATCTCCTCTGTGAGAACATTGAATCAAAAACGGTGGAAATGAACGACCTCGGTAGCTTAGTCCTCTGTTACCGCCCTAAGATTAACTCAGCTCTTTCTAATAATGTATGCACTTGTATAGTACGGAACTAGACTGTTCATTATTTCCCTCTTCAGTTATTCCAGGACCGAAAGTTGCAAAGTATCATACCCTGACGTTAGGTCAAAGGACCTGTTTACATTTACGGAACGGACGGAGGCTTCATTGTTAATGGGTTCAACGTGGAAGCAATGTTTGTATGGTTTGGTAACGTAGTGCTCGATTGTAGTGAGTCTACAAGTCTTAACCCCAATACTTCCCTACACGACCGAGTTCTGTCGTCTCCAGTGACGACGGTAGATTCACTCGACGCAGTTTGATGTGGTAGAAATTATCCTCGTAATCGCCATTCCTGGAGCTGGACAAGGAGCGATTGAGGGACTAACTTTGGTCTTCTAGAGGTACACTTCTTCCCGTTTCATCCCTACAAACAGTCAAATTATCCGAAAAGATGACAATGTTTCTCTATCGTAGCCGATTTACCAGATAACCCCGCAACCAGGAACCCAGTTCGATAGCGTGCAAATTCACCGTGTACTGACTTATGTTTGTAAAGCCGCACGATGATTTTATCACCAACCTAGCCGGAGAGCTCCTTCGACTGCAACAGAAACCATTATCGATAGCATAATATTTGACAAATTATTACGTAAATAGTGTTAGTGTTATCGTCCTCAATGTTAACAAGGTTTCGGAACGTCTGCCAAACAGTAACACTGTTTCCAGTCCATGATGATGATGATGTTGATCCCAGCCCGTCGCGATTAAATTCCTATTATTGTATCCAAGACGAATCAACAGATCACATTCGCTTCATCGAGGCAATTGAGGAGGACGAGCTGTTATCCAATGCCCGCTTATAAACAAAAGCTCCCAAAAACCTCTATAAACGACAGACCCATGTTAAATA
Organism: Paragonimus heterotremus; assembly: GCA_013368495.1. Classification (NCBI taxonomy): domain Eukaryota; kingdom Metazoa; phylum Platyhelminthes; class Trematoda; order Plagiorchiida; family Troglotrematidae; genus Paragonimus; species Paragonimus heterotremus. The sequence continues at coordinate 13,518 of LUCH01007105.1, forward strand.
AATCGGAAACGAGGGCTATCCACAAGCACTATACTTGCTGAAATTTGTTGACACTAATTCAATTGCGAGTTGGTTGTGTCGTTTACCTCAGACTAAATGGAGTTCACAGATCAGTGCTGAAGCTATCAGAACTAACTGGAACCGTGCAGGAACTCAGTCTGCCTCAAGGCATCATAATGCTAAAGGTATGGTAGCATAACTGGTATGTGTTTGACGATCAAAATTTGCCAAAATTACACGACCGGTTTCGTGATCGTTGCCACCCATCAGGGATGCGCACCCAGTGGATTTCAACCACACATATTACCTGTGCCACTGCACTGGTGTGTTTTGACAAGTAAAAACATGCTAATTATGTCGCCACACTGTACTGGCTGCCCGGCAAGAAACCAGTGAGCCCCCGGGACCTCAGAAATTGAGGGCGACGTGAACAAAACTCATGCAGAAGGACCAACTTTCAATGAATGAACGATTCCCGGGATCTCTTTGAATCTGATAAAAGTCGAGGGCGGGGAGCGATAAAAATACGCGCCCTGTGAAAGCCGGATGAGTGACCTTCAGTCAGAATCTGTACAACCTTTCTACAAAACTGATAGCATCATCATCATAGACAGCAATACATCAGTGGTACAAACTGATGCTTAACTGCCACACAACCATGAAGAATAAAAAGCAAACCCTGTATAAGAAGAGAGGAGAAGAGACAGGGAAAGGGGAGGGGACCTAGTCACTAAAAATAGCTACGTCTACATTCAAACATACAACATCAAGGCGTCTACACCTTGCAAATTGGTAGCAGTAGCCGGTACGTCGATAGTTCAGCCGAGCTTTCTTGCCGTCACATCTTTGCTTTATTGGTGCTTTCGGAATCAAAATTTATATAGGATTACAGCCATTCGTTACGCACAGTGTAACGCCCCGTTATATAAAGTGCGATGGGCGTTTTGTTGAAGTGAGAACTACCGTGTCAAGTTATGTTCCTTTCCGTGAGACTGGCATCAGAGATAGTACTGCTGGAGAGCAACAAATAAGCAGCGAGCAATGAGGCACATGTGGTCGTCTTGGATGTAAAACGGTATGCAACAATATACATCTAATAACTGGTACTGCCTCAAGTGCACCGGCCTTAGTGAAGACGGCAATTAGCACCGGAATTTCTTAGTATCCCTTTTCTTTGCATGAGCTGTAGATTTAACGGAAGTCAGAGCACCGAGACGATCGGGCAACCTGATCATTACTCACAAGCGAAAGTGGTTGAGCGTTCACATATGATAATTCGGTCGTGCCCAACGTGAGGTCAATGTCGCAGTGGTTAACACGGTTGCCTCATGAACAACGTGTCCGTGGTTCAAGTCCCGGCAGTGGCGATGATATGCACTACTGATGAGCTCTAATGAGAGCGAAACTCGAGTCTAGTGCTTCTTTTCGAAAGGGGCCGACTGGAAAATCTATGGGAATGCGACAGCTGCGATCAATTGTGAGTGATGTTCAATTTGAAACTTATTAGATGTCTATCTTGATTGCTCTTCGCGGGAAAAGAAGAAGGCAAAAACAAAATCATAAGCAAAGGTGGACCGCAAGTCACATCTGAGGACTACGATTGTAGTTTATACCCCTCCAACGTCCTTCTGGAACCTGTAATAGAAAGTGGGGATGACATATCTCCCGATGTCCAACCGATGATGATCCTCGATGTTCGAGCATAAACGCTGGGGATAGTGGAATCACCAGAAACAGTCTTCCATCCTAATCGTTCAGTCTACTACACGGCCCATTGTAAGTCTTTCTCACAAGAATTCAAAACCGAAGAAACCAGAGGGCGTGATCCGTAGCTTTACTGAGCAATTTGCCCACTGGTAATACACTTCACACCACTGCCTACCATCTCCGATAGAAGAGAGAATTAAATTGTTGGGGAGTCAGAACTTCCAATCTCGCTCAATAAGCAGAAGTACCTGGTTTCGGTGAGAAATATTATCACCATCATCATCACCGCTATACATAGCAATACAGTAGTGGATTCCACTGACGCCTAACCGTCATAAATTCATGAAGAGGAAAGCAAGCTCTGGACGAAAAGAAAAAACAGAAGGGGAGAGGACCCAACTACTAAAAATAGCCACGCTTATATTCAATCATTCGAGATCAAGGTGCCTACACCTTGCAAAGAAAAAACCGAACAAGTGAAAATAAGGTGTCATCAGCAAGCAGGGACACAGGCGCCTAACGCTTACCAGTATCCACTAGCCTCTAGTCTACGACTCGATTCACCAGACGACAAAGAAGCGCACTGGACACATATACGGTATGAAATATATGTGGTACTGCCTCGTATAGTACAACTGCCCAGTCAGTTGCCAACCGCTGGGTCTTTGTGTGAGAACTGGAAATCCTCAACGCTCGTCAGCAGCGGGTATAACTCAACACGAAAGACTGCTCGCATGAAACTCCGGAGGCTTGGTGGGCACAATGTGGCACGGAGAGGAAACAAGCCGCTATTACCGGGAACTCCAAAAAGCTTTTCCATCTCAACCGAGCAATTGGTAGCAAGAAACCAGGTGTGAGCGAGGCAATTTGCGAATCCAATGGTGTGCCCACTCATAACCTGCAACGACACTTAGGTCGCTGAAGTGAACAGTTCCAACAGCAATCCAACTGACGATCCGCGCCAATGACTATTCCTTTGGACTCCGCTTATGCTCGATAGTCTGTTAACGTCTATCCATCCCCGGAAATAGAAGTCTCTTTCGAAATCAAGTTTCTGAACTATCAAAAAGCACTTCCACCTCCTGCCCCTTTTGTAGATGGAGGTCCAGTTTTAGCTTAAAAGCCGACGGTTCTGACCCAGAAACTTCGGATCAGTGGAGTTGCTCCAAATGATCGAAGTTTGGCTAACATCATCCCCATTTTCAAAGAGGGCTCACGCAGTTCGTGTGCAAACCACCGAGGGATTAACCTTATTTTTATTGCATCGAAGTTGCCCGCAGCTATTGTATTTCATGGATTACGTGAAACGCAGGCCGGGTTTAATCCTGGCGAAGACCGCATTGATCACATCTTCGCACTTCGCCCGATGCTCGAACTCCGCCATTCATATAAGAGGGTCAAAAGCTGTTACCTTCTGAGAAATCAGAGAGCTTTAGATTCGGTTGACAGAGCTGCACTTTCGGACTGTCCATCATGGAACAGTGTGCCCCAGGACGTGTGTGAACATTCTGAAGGCAGATTACTATCAGACCTTGGGCAGGGTTAAGGCTTATGGTGGCGTACCGCCGAGCTCTAGTTTCTCAAGTGGGGCTCGACAGGGTGGTCCAGCCTCCATTTTTCTGTGTAATAAACGAAATCCTAGAGTGCGTCCTAACAGACTGCTGATATGATAGGATATAACTACTCCCAGACACTCGAATTCGAGGTACAGGAAATGCAGAAATCGCCCTAAACTGTGGGGGCCCATAGGAAGCCCAGAACATCCTAGACAGACTAGGGGCTACAATTTGTCAGTTGGGTATGACCTTTGCACCTACTAAGTGCAATATGCTGCTGCAAGATTGGAAGGATTCTGTGTCTGCTCCCATCTTCAGTGGTAAACAGTTAGAAGTAGTCGAAACATTTATGTACCTTGGGAGCTGTATCAGTGTTGGCGAAACGTCCGATTAGATGATAAATCGCACAGCAAAGGCTCGGATGGCATTTACTAACTTACGCCATCTGGGGCGTCGGCATGGTCTGTCATTCTATGAAAAACCGAGTGTACAATGCCACCGTAAAGGCAGTTCCATTGTAGGCCTCCGAAACCTAGTCGACTTGCGCGGAGGATGCTCATGGAGTATCCATCTTCGATCACCGACGTCTCCGAAGCATTAACGGTGTGTGAAGGGAGCACCGTTTCAGCAATGACAAAGTTCTCTGACATGTGTTCAGAACAGTTCAACTCTGTCGACCCTTGAGCATTTTGACCTTGTCTCACAGGCTTCGTTGGCTTGACCACATCTTACGAATGCCAGCTCACCGTCTGTCACATCGTTCATCGTTCGCGAGTGGTGGGATAGGCTAGAAACGGCAGACCGGTGGTCAATGCATCAGTTTGGTTCGGGGTATGGAGGCATTCACTCTGAAGTTTGCTTCATTAGAGTGTTCCTAGCTTCCTAGCTGGGATACAAAAGACAATGAATATATGTGATTAAGGACACCGTCTGATATGGCACAGAATAAAAGACAATAGCGCTTGTGTTGTAAGCTTTTGTGTACATCGCTGTAACTTTTTCTTCTTCATCACACACATTACCTTCTCTCATCTTGTGGCAAGTTTCTCAGTCCGTGTGGTCTTTATGTGTTAAACGTACAAAAATACAACAAGACAGTCCTCCTTAAGGCTTTCACTGCCCCACGTCATCAAGTAAACTTACTTCAAATAAATCGGCCAAGCAACACTCATGCCACTGGGCCCGATTAACCGCCATCTCACTTAACGTCTCCAACCACTAACTCTGCAAGTCGTGAGGTTCCAAGCCCAGAGATGAACCTGACCTACTGTGGCCAACCTTTCGGAGAACGACTACAATTGTTTACGTCAGGTCATCTGTCCATCTCGCACCTTACACCAGCCGGCAGCAGCATCTAAGTGTGTAAACATAAGGGCTGGACAAAAGAACTCGTCCGGTACTCACTAATCATTATCACCATAGACGGCACATCGATGCTTCACTGTTACACAACCACGAAGAAAAGAAAAAGCAAACCTTGTATAGGAAGATAGGGAAAAAATGGGTAGGGAAGAGACCCAACTACTAACGAGGAAATAGCTATGTCTACATTTAAACATTCAGCATTGGGGTGCCTACACCTTGCAAACAAACAATCAAGCTGTGGGTAAAAGTAAGAGGTCATCAGCAAGACAGCTTTCTAATCGTTTTCATTGTTCCTCATCATTAAATGCATTGACTTTACACACAACTCGGCCAAACAACGACAACATACACACTACTGAACTCGACTAGCCACCATATCACCTAACGTCTCCAGCCACCGACCGTGAGTCGCGAGAGCCCCAGTCCGAGAGACGAACCCGATCTACAGTGGTCAACCCTAAGGTGAATGACTTTATCTTCGTCGACTCACTGTGGTTAGGGAGTTAGACATTAGAGAAGAACAGGCAGGGTTTCGTCCTACCCGGGGATGTATAAATCATATTTCTACCCTTCGTCAAATTTTGGAGCAGCGTCATGTAGACCGTCGGCCAACAATTGCCATATTTCTTGACTATAAAGGTGCGTTCGATTCGGTGGATCGATCTACACCTTTAAAGTCGCTAAAACGCAGGGGTGTGCCGACCAAGTATGTGAACATACTGTCGGTGCTTTACTCCCATACTTCTGCTCAGGTTAGGGTTTCAGCGGCGTTCGTCAAAGCTGTCTACGTTCACCATTTTTGTTTAATTTCGTCATGGACGAAATAATGGGACTATTTGCGTCACTCAAATGATGCCGGTGTGGACCTCCTTCCTGATGGAAGGCTGACTGATCTTGATTACGCTGACGATAAGGTGTTGCTGCTTGACAATTTTCAAGCGGTACAAACAACGCTAAACGCAATTTCGCGTTCTGCTAAGTACTTCGGAATGCGCTTCGCAGCCTCGAAATGTAAAGTGCTTCTGCAAGACTGCTGCGACTAAGTAGGTTTAATGTTAGATAATGAAGTCATGGAAGTTGCTGACTGGTTTGTATACCTGGAAAGCTGCATCAACGACGGCGGCAGAGGTGTAGGGAATGGAATAGAGGTGCGTATTTCTAAGGCTAGGACGGTGTTTACTAATCTGAGGCACTTATGGCGACAGAGAGGTTACTCTCTGAAGCTTAAGGGTCGCGTATATCAGACAGCGGCGAGGACTGTATTACTGTACGACAGCGACACATGGCCGCTCAGGGTAGAAGACGTGAACCGTCTTCAGGTGTTTGACCACTGATGATTGTGTTCAATCGCTTGTGTCGGGTGGTGTCGAGTGAGCAACGAGGAGGTTAGAAAGCGGGAGTTTTGCACTGATTGTCAAACGGGTTCTTTTATTCAGTCACCATATTTGCACAGACTTAGATGGTTTTGTCATGTACTAAGGATGCCAGCTAGTCGTCTGACACACCGAGCACTGTTTGCCGACGTTGCGGCCGACTGGCATAAGGTGCGAGGTGGACAAATGATGACCTGGCGTAGACAAATGAAATCGTCCACGAAGGGGTTGGGCACTGTAGATCGGGTTCGTCTTCCGGGCTGGGACCCTCGTCACTCGCAGAATCAGTAGCTTGAGATGTTAGGTGAGGTGGCGGCTAACTGAGCTCAGTGGCGTGAATGTTATCGTTGTTTGCCCGAGATGTCTGTGAAGTGAGT
>LUCH01007106.1:3835-27842 GCA_013368495.1 Paragonimus heterotremus
CGTTCCTTCATACATACGAACACAGTTTTCTTGCAAATATCCGACACGATGAACGATTCAATAACGAAGGATTCATATGATACGGGACACTCATAACAAATGGAAATCGACGGTTACAATTAGAACTGAAGATATGCGGAGGAAGTATGTACCACACCCACAATGTTTTAATACATAACCCACGTTGATAACACCACATTTTCTTTCTCAGAGACTTCACTGGTGAAGTGGGACAAATAGATCCAGCACTTGCGTTGAAGCATGTAGTACTGGTTGGCTCAACTCGCAAGGTAGGATAAATGGAGGGAGCGGTTATAAGTGTTACGGTTTCCATTAGTGAACGGGTTCACTCTTAAGGTAAGACTATGGACGGAGCAGTTATAAATCGTTGGATACGCATTACCAAAAGGGTTAACTCGTACCGTATGGCAAATGAACGGATCGACTATGGGCGTTTCAGCATGGAGTTCTTGTTGGCTTTACTCATAATCTAAGACAACTGCTCGGAGCCGTTGTAAACTTTACGACAGGAATTGCTCCCCGATGTCGTTTGTTAAGGTGGTCACCTCGTCTTCTTATCAGCATAAGCTTGAATAAATTGCGTCCATGAGGTTGATGGTTTCAACTAGTGCAACCTAGACTATAGAACGGTCCTCGCGTTTTGATATGGTTTGGTTATTTGATTTGGTTAGTTGTGAATATTACACTCTTAAAGTGTGTGTCACCTGTGGGTGTCAGGCAAGGGATGATGGATTTTTTCGGGATACATCATCATGTGCCAGTTATTCAAGACTGGTTCATCTAAGCCGCCCAAAGTCAGTTCGTATGCCTGATCATCGTATCAAGCAGTCACCGTCTGTCATATTTGGTGGTATAGAAATGGCGTCCCTATGCACTGTTTAATTACTTCGTTCCTGTTCATTTTCGTCGCATACGCAGTAATGGTGGAAAGTTTTGCAACACGGTCAGATTAAGGATACTACTGACCTCGGACTACAGTGACTTTAAGGTTTTGTTGTGTTTCCAGTTCTATGAGACAGGTTTGGTTCCATGATGTTCCTCCTTTTATCTAGTCATCTGCAATGCTTTCAAATGTACGCTGTTTTATCAAGACTGACACTGACATTAATCTTAGTTTAGACGAAAACGTTTTGTAGATTATACAGCATAATTACTAGAGAAGCTACGTCGAGAATTTCGAGCATGTGAAATGTGGAATCGATCGACTTAAGCTATGAACAACGTCCGGGTTTCCAGTTAGCGTTCACACTAGTGGATGCTTCGTCCTGATTGACCTAAGCTTTGAACTACGTCCGCGTATCCAGTAGGCATCCACGGTTGCGGATGCCTCAACTTGATTCACTTAAACTATGAGGAACGTACGGGTATCCAGTATACGTTCACGGTATTAGATTCTTCAACTTGATCCACTTAGGCTATGAACAATGTCCGAGAATGCAGTATGCGTTTACACATGTAGCTGTTTTTCCCAAAAGATTTCCGTGAACAACATGGAGAATAAACACATGTGATAAGTGTGGGAAACGTGTATTTGAAGCGTTTGAGGTACATGCTCATCATCATTTCCGATTCCGTTGATTATCACATTGATTGTAATATTCTTCTGCACCACGATAGATACTTGGAGTTCTAAACATCACGTTGTGATTGGCTGAGAGGTATATTCACCGGTGATCGGCAGGCAGATTGAGTTCATCTATTCCCGCATATTGTTTCGTATGAACGACACGCGACCCTAATCTAGTTGAAACAATGGAGTAAAGTGATCAAAATTTACTGCTGAAGATTCTCAGTGATACTATGAGACATGAGGCCCTATTCCTACGCCGATCCATAAACACTGGTGATGGAAAACATCAGATCATAGCGTCATTTTCAGCCCTTTCCAGGAGCAACGTTTTGTTTACCATTATCTACCTGAAATCTTAAGAACCAAGAGAAGTAGTATAAATATTTTATAGATAATGAAGCTGGAAACATTACCATACACCTTCCACCATCAAATACGTCGGTATTCCTGTTAAAATTCAATGCAAACTTTGTGTGGTCGTATATTTCCATTTGGGCCATATCTTCAAAACGTCGCAACGTTAAGCGCTCTCGAACCATAGGATGTCGAACTTCGTCTTGAAAATTGCGACGAGGACATTTATCAGGCTAACAAAAGCCAATTAACGCCAATAGTGCGTTAGTTTCGTGAAAATGATGAAAACATTATTCGTCACCGAAGCAGTACTTTTGGGACTTGATCGGCGTATTTCAACTTTCCCATTGACGCTGTTTATTTACCACTGACATACTGTAGGCATATTGACTAAAAATTCGATTTTAAAATTTCCGAAATTTTTTAAAAACGAGGATTCGCAACGAAATGACCGCTGTGCATTTTGGACGACCATCGAACCGACTCTCGAAAAAACAGGTAACTGCCTTATGAATAGCTTAGTCCCCACGTTTTAACAATGTTTCATTCGAAAGAAATATAACAACGTTTTCCTGCTTTATCACATTAAAATTTCAATAAAACCATATGCTTTCACATGTATGAGATATTTTTCCATTATATTCCACCATCAATTTTCCCAAATAACATGGTATGAAACTTTTGGTTATCTTTTCCATCAATCCCCATGCCACTGAACTACTACACATTCTTAGCTTACTTCTTTGGAGGATTGAAAAAAATGATGCCGTAGCTACAGAATTTTAGAATTTAATAAACCGCAAAATTCCACAAAATTACAACATTGGTGGCAAAAGAAAATTTCTTAACTGACGTATTACAGAGATATTTACGTTCTGTCGATTACACGTAGCGATATGGTCAGATAACTCTGGTTATAAAACAAAATCGTTCAGACGGCTGCAATTAGCATCCTAACCACTCATTATAATGTAACCAACTGCCCAGGCAAACCGAAGGATACATTACCAATGGTTATATATTTTATCGGTAGAATTTCATTCCGTAAGTTTGCCCCGGTTATTGAAGCCATAAAATTCTTCATTAAGGTGCGGCGTGAATTGCACCTGTAATGCAGGAGAAGTTTGCGTTTTCGTTCACCGTGAGGACTAGGAGTTGGGTATTTACCAACTACCGACTGCACCATATCCATTCAGCACTAAAATCTATCTTCCCGTATATGCCTTGTGTACCGCTTGGTACTGTCTTTGAGAGATTCTGGACCGTAGAATAGGCTGCATTTCACAGATAGATTGTTAGTTTATTAGAACTGGGGGAAAACGCGTAGCAATCAACCTCGTTTTTGGTGTTTCACCAACAGGCTGGGTACGGTTTATTCATATGAAGTCGATCGGGGTGGTTCACATCACTACTGCGGCAAGAGATATTAGTAAATGTTGTATATCTGTCTCGCGTCATGATGGTTAATTACATAGTATTGGTTATGTGAGTCGCACCCTTTTTTGGGGAAAACATCACCTCTGTGTAATCCAAGTTTACATTCAGCGTTACTCTATTTACATGTTCACAGTAGTATGTCTTTATCTCCAAATTTTAGATGACCCGTCTGCTTGCAGCACTTACACTTACTCCAAACCGTCTGAGACGTGAACATTTATTTCATTCACGTAAAGTCTATATCTGCCGTAAACAGCTGAACTGTAATCGATTTCATTACTCATATTCCGCTTCTTACTGCAGTGTACCATGTTTGTTTATGTCAGTAACATTAATGTGTTACCTATCCTATCGCCCGAATTAACTGCACGCTTTATCAGGTGTTTCCGCTGCATAGTTGTACGCGTCTGTGAAGTTGGTCGTAAGTTACTGCTCACTTAAACAGTATATTATTTTGCTTGTATCAGCATATACATTTACGTATAGTCTTCTGCCCTCTGCCCATTTCAAGATATATGTATCCAGCCCAGATCGTGCGTAGGACTAGGCTACTAGAGCATATAATCCGAATCCTCCGGCGATTCGCCGACATGAGTGCCATCATTTTACTCTGAATTCGCGCACAGACCTATGGAAGGTTCAATGATTTTACTGGACGCCTTCGGGTGCACCATGTTTGTGTATCTAGACAAATTGCGACAGCCAGTGCAATTTTCATCATACGATTTCCGACTCGACGCGGTTGTATCCAACATGTTTGATAGACCGTCTTGAAGGAATCTGTCGAATTGCTCAGTCGGTGTGACTCGATCAAATGCCCAAGGGACGCATACCAGAAGAACCCCAATGATTCTCGCGTTAGCCGTGCTGCTAGGTGTTCCTGAAAGCATTCGGACAACCGCCATGTTGTGCGGCTTACGTAGCTTGTTCCGCAGTGATAAACAGGATGGTAGCCACTGAGAGACGGTATGAAATGGTGATTTACCTTCAAACCGAAATCGCAACACCGGTGTGGAGCAAAACTGGACACGCATTTCAGCGCCCGTAGCAAGGAATTATCGGCAGACTTATCTGCTGGTTGTGGTTTGTCCACATCGATGCTTATCAGCCCATTTTTACGAGTTGACTGCCTCGGATGGCCATTTTCAACGAGTGTATTAGATACAAACTCTCCCTTCTTTTCACTGGTGATGCCCGAGCATGTTTTATTGACCTCGTCAATCAGACATCGGACTAAGTTTCTCTTCCGCACCAGTTGTACAAAACTATCGAATTTTACATACTGGCCCGTCCAAGCTGCCTGTGGGTGATTCGGGTTCTCCTGCAAAATAGATGTTTGCATGGGCGTACTTAACATGCTTCAGTATCTCATTTAGGCCATCAGATTCATCCGCCACGTTGGCGATATCGTCCACAAAACGTCTGTAAGGTGAGTGATTCTGCTTGATCAGCTAATGAACTACACTCTGGCTTTACTACGAAGATATCAACTAACAATGGGCCATGTGGAGACCCCATTGCCAACCTGTCCACTAGAAAACATGACTTGCCGGAGAACTTTGACTGAACGTTGAACGTGCAGCAATGTGGTATTACGTTGGCTGTTCTACTGGTATTCACACACTGACATTATACTTTTTAATATACTGTCCGAGAAACTCAACATTTTCATTAGGTGTGGGTGTTGCTGGAGAGGAATGTGATGCCGGACGAGAATAGAATTTTGCTTACTACATTTAGCTCCATTACTGTTTCAAACAATTCGAAAAAATCTCCCAAGCTGTTGAGTGCCATTCTTTCCTGACTGGCTCTGAAAGCGTGGCGAGCCATTTTGTCGTTGCAGGATACAAAAAATTGTACCTGCCGAAATTAATTTTAGTAGCACACCGTTTTTTATGTAACTTGTGTAGCACGTAGATTCTGGGAATTGAAGCACCTGCCAAATTCTTCGCCTGATTTTGGAATTTCCCGTCCTCCTTTGTCCAAACTGAATTATTTCAACATTGTTCTGATGGAAGCTTCGTCATATAACGGCGAAATCCTTCAAAGATACATTTGCACGTATTCCCCAAGGTGACCTTGAAATATTTGAAACGTCGTCTCTACTTAACCCTGTAAAAGGTAAATTGGTGTAACATCTCATTTTTTGGACCAAACCTGTGGAACAGACGAACTATCTGTTTTTCTCATGTGTAAATCGAACGTTGTAAACTGTGACTATTTTCCCACTGACCACGTCTTCAGTTGTCACCAGGTTTCATGTTTGTCTTGTTTTATATCCATTTGTTGCTTTGTACCGCATGTAATTATCTGTCGTGATCGCGCACCCCCGAGCGTGCTTCTCACAAATACGTTGAGAAATTTATTATTATTATTATTATTATTATTATTATTATTATTATTATTATTATTACCTACTGGTTTCATTATTCCGAAAGGTTCCTTTGTTTCACACATCTAAGTCTTTTTGCTGATGACTCCTCAACAACTGATGTTTTATCCTCATCGCCTTACATGCTAACAAACTTGGTCTCATCTCCCGACATTGCATTAATTTTTCTCAAGTAAGCTGTTCTATTAAAGTCAACGATTCCGTCACCCTTGCCAGGTCTGGACGTTATATTCTCATTCTTTTCCAGAGCCAAGTGCTCCCTTGTCAGCAACCTTCTAGCTGTTATTCTTCGGTTCAGATTACAATAGCGATACCGACCTGAAGTTATTTTGAGCATGTCAACATTAACGGCCGTTGACGGTTGAAAATCATACAGTTGATTATAAAGGTTTCCAAATTGGATTTCCAAATCCAACTGTCAACATCTATTTAGGAAATGGGATAATGTTGGTCCTTGTTAATTTTGCATCACTTTCAAGATAACCGAACGTTGTTTGATTGGTGTTGAAGTGTGGTCCTAAATTTTGTTACCCTTCTTAAGTGAAGTGTAATATCAATCTTCATTTTTACGTCGGTTACTGTCGTTATTTTCTTTACTGTTATCCAGTCCGAGCCCTGTAAATTTCTAAATGCCGGAACTAGACATTTTTCCTCCATCATTTTTTCAAGAACCTCATAATTATCATCATTTTTTGATGCATGAACAGTCGATTAGCCCCGACCCAACCGAGTACCATTCGACTGAATGAGCTCTGCTTCATTTTGTCGCTTCCCATCACCGAGCGATTCCTAATTATCGACTTTGCTGTACGGGTGTTGATCTTGTTGATGTTTGTTGCATTATTTTGAGATTGCTGTGCCTTGTTTGATCAGTGTTGAAGGATGGCCCTATCTTTCTTCATTTTTCTAAGAATAAACAGTACCAACCATTTTTGTTCTTACCTTAACTACTATGACCGTTTCTTTTACTCATATTCAGTCTGAACCCTGTACATTTCTAAATGTCAAAATAAGACATTCTTCTTCCATGTTCTTTCTTGGGTAGCTTATAGTTCTTACCATTTCTTGATGCGTGAACAGCCACTTTGCTCCAACCCGACCAACTACGATTTGTTTGAGTGAACTCAATTCCGTTTTATCGTCCTCCATTACTGAGCGGTGCCTAGTTGTCAGAGTTGTTGTACCGGCACATTCTTTGTTTAATTTGTGAGGATATTTCACATTCGAGATATGATATTTAATTTTCATGTACACGGATTCAATTAGTACCGTACTGAATCCAGTTTCCACGAGCGTCTTCTCATTAACCGCTTTGAAGATAGATTATCTTCTCTGCCGTTGGATATTGAGAAAGGCATTTTTGGATTAACCGATTACGCGTAACTCGTTGTGAACCTTGAATCGTTAAAGAACGATTCAATACGGGTACATAATTTCTCACGTTCCATGGATTTTTACATCCTGAGTAGAGACTTAACTTTCTGGTACACTGATTCGATTAGTACCACATTTAATCCAGTTTTTGAGAGCGCCTTCTCATTAACTGTTTAAAAGATCTACTGTGTTCCCAGCCGCTGGATATCAGGAAAGGCACATATTGGATCATCAGGTAACGCATGACTCTGAGTACACTTTACTCGTCGTTGAACGATTCAACAGTCCTAACAATTATACTTCGTGTGCAATCTTATCCAGAAGCAAACAAGAGAAATTATGCACGTACCGCCCATGATTTCTGCTAATTTCAGCCCAGCCCCCGGTTTCACTTGAGTTGCCCTTGCTGCTTTAATATCTTCCTTTCTCGTTTTTCGTGCTAAATCTCATTAACTTAACCCCGGACGTCATTTGCCCCACTAGACGCGTCTGAAAGTATTAGCAGTATTAAGCTGTTTGGTGAGAAATTCTTGAGGCCGTATAAGGATTCATTATGTTAGAACAAGTTGTGAACAACAGGTAATTTGCTTCGTTGATGGCGTTTCACTTCTGACACAGATGCTTCTTCAGACTGGATGAACCAGTTGCAAATCCGGTGATATTTCTGGCAGGCTAGATGTAAACAGCTGAACGTAAATGAAGGTAACAGCTCGTGAATTCAGTGTGCATAGACATGAAGTCAACACTGGAATCAAATTGCATGTTAAAATAAATGTTGGAGGCGTGAACAGTTGGGCAGAGTTGAGATCGATATGTTCCGTCAGACGGGTTGGCCAAAAGGTCCATCATTTTTTGGGAAAAATTAGTGGAGAACGCAGAGTCATAACGTGTCAAGATCGTTGTTTCATCTAGTCATCATTGCAGGTGGGCTGGATTAATCCAACACCGTTCGCCGTGTATCAGGGTGTTCCGTTCTGCTTACGACGCATTTATCCATTGACATTCCCATGGCCTCGACAACCAGTTGCACTTGTGTGGCTCCAAGCGTTCGTATGTTGAGGTATGCGTCCTGGAACAATCTCCAAGAGGTGGTCACAATGCCCTCAAGTGACTGCATCAGTACAGTAGTTACCAAACAACACAGTTATATACCACCGTCCAATCGAATTCATTTGTCGGAGTCCCCACTTTCTCTGCACCGTTTTTCATTTCCGCCCATCACTCAGTGAATTGAAATCCTGCACACTGGGATACAGAATCCCTGTAAACTATAAAGTCGAAATGCGCCCGTTCTTATGTACGAGAATTGAGTCCTTACTTCACAGGGGACTGACAAACTCAGAGAAGAACTAGATGTCTCTTCAGCAGTTTAGGTGGTCAGCAAAGGGTAGTAAAACTTACGTAATCAATAAGACGCAGAAATATCAGGGAGTAACCTCATATAAAAGTTAGTACTTCTGAAAATACGACAGCTGTTATAATCCTGCTTAACTTTGCTTAACTTTCAGGTCACATTTTGCTGCTTTGTTCATTGTAGCAAGCACCATATTACTAGCAACGCTTCAGTGAAACAAACGAAGTCCCGAGCAGTGTTTTGACTGATGTTAGAAATATCTGCTTGCAGTTTGCTGCCATCAAATCTACAATTCATCCTTAACCTACTCGCATATCATCATCTCATCAGCAACCAAGGGGGTAGAAATATACTCATCCTTAGCTTAACTTGTTACTGCTATTGTTACCGTTGTCACTGAAATGTTTTAAGAAAAGACGTTGGTAACTACCGCCCTATCAATCACACCGCTATCTGCCTAAGTACGTTTCAGAGAATGGCGAAAGCGGACCTTTTTGAGTTCTCAATGTCACAAAGCTTTGTAAGCTGTTAATTGCGGGGTTTCCTCAACAAACGCCAGTGCATGACGTGTCAGATGAAATTCATAAACCATGTATCGACGCAGATGATACGATTAATACTGTGATTTTAGATATACAAGAATCATTTGACCGTGTACCTCGAATGTGGTTGTTGACCAAATCCGCATCCTTTGGCATTCAAACCTTTTGTTTGTCCAACTCTATCTGCATCTTGAGAGCCGCGCTCGAACAGGGAAAATAGTAAAACACTGCTCAACACCAACGGAAATCATTAATGGGGTAACTGGTAGTGGAATCCTTAACCGATGTAGCTTCAGTTCCCACCAACAAAAAGCGGCACATCAGTGATAGTCTATCGAGAGGCTAGATCGATGTCTTAGACCCTGAATGTTGGGATTAGTGCGCAAGTTACTAGAGGTAGCGTTCGTCGGGACTGCGACCTATACTGTTCGGTAATGTGCGTGTGTGTTGTTTTCTGTTCCGATACGAGTTCATGTGCGTCGTGTGTGTCTGTGCCTCGATCGCGCCGAATCACATCCAACTGATGCACCAACTGACTGAGTGTGCAGTTGGTGACCTCAGGCTTGCCTGCGTTTGGATGTGGAAGAGGGTGTTAGGGAGGGTGAGGTTGTGAGCGCGCATGTGCAGGTGGGGACGGTAAGCACCACTTACACTAAACGGCTTGAGTTGTTACGGGCCGAGTTAGAGGGCGAGACGACAGCTACATAATTCCTGCCAGCTGTGAGGTCACTTCGAAACGCCAACCACGAGTCGATTACAAAAACGCATCTACCGACCGAGTTTGATCTCCCAAGAAATTTTTCTAGGTAGCGTGTGCCGGCCAGCTGGGGTATATTCCTTCTGCCGTCTTACTTTAATAAGACGATCGATTGATGCAGTGTTGTGTGGTACACTGACCTCCAATTTATAACATGTGTACGAGCCATTCAAAGCAAGGTGAGGAGCATTGTTTGCTTGTTGAAGTGATTCATGAAACTCATCACGGCTGCCCAATACTTGTGAACAGACTGTCAGTTTTTTAGCATAAATGTTGGGTTTACTAGTAATCTCGGTGTATGTTAAGTCAGTTTGGGCATAGAATGTTGCAAGCAACTTACGTAGCTTGTTAGGTCAGGCAAGGCTGCATTGTCCGAATGAGTTGGTAACTGGCCGTGCAAGCGCAAGCTAATACTATCAGTAAGTTACATTGGTCAGTGTTGGCTGTCAGCATGAACAGAGTTGCGTGATCCAAGTGGCGCAAGTGGCAGTTGACCAAACCAAACGATCGGTTCTAGTTTTCCAATCAGAGCAGATTTCGATGTCCTGTGAAAGCCTTCATCCTTTCCATTACGTTGTAAAACGTTGTGGTTTGAATGTGCTTAATTCCAAGAAGACGTGTGAATCGTTCGGATGAATGAGATTCTAATTGTGGACCTTGGTGGGTAATTATATTGGATGATACGCCAAACCGTGAAATCTATCCGACTACCAATTTTGTTGCAAAGGTTTTAGTAGTGGTGTTACAAGTCGGATAAACCTCTGGCCGCCGATCTAATCTGCCGATATATGTTAAGGGACATCGGAAACCTTTCGATGTTGTCAGGTGTCTAGCAACGTCAGTGTGCCTGTGGAGAAAGTGAGCACCGGGGCACGGAAATGGTCCAATCAAAGTGTGAGGTATGACGACGGGTCATGGCCTGTTGACAAACCAAGCAGCAACGCGTCCAATCATCAACGTCCTTGCTCATGCCGAAGCAAACAGTCGCCTAAAAATAGGTTTTCCGGAAGCCTTGACTTCTGGATGTGACATGTTGTGGAGGGCATAGAAAACACTTTTCCGCATTTCTTGTGGAACGTTGAGTCTCAGCAGTCCGGTTGGAAAGTCACAATCAAATAATGCCCCACTATTTGCTACCTACCGTGTGTTAATAAAACTTTGTGATCATCTGTGTGAGGATCGCCAGCTTGAAGTTTCGAAATTTGCACAAAATCTACGAAGCTGCCGAACGAGATGTTTTCCAGTCGGACTCTTGACAGAGCGTCGGCTGCTGCTTTTTTTCTCCTTTGATGCATCAGCTGTACGATATAAGCTAGGAACTGTAATCCAATTGGCGTAATTCCGGCGGCGAATAACAATCAAGTTTGACCGATGAGCATAAGTAATTACTTGTGGCCAGTAAGAACACAGTGCATGTCGTTAAACAGAACGACGGATATGTTTGAAGGCCAAACAGATTGCTAATAACTCAAGGCTGAGAGAACTGTATCGGAGTTGAGCTGACCGCAAAGAGTTGGGTAGAAAAACGAAACAGGTTACTATTTGTTATCAACCAACAGGTAAAGTAGAGCTTCAACAGCCAAATGTGACGTATCGGTAATGACACTCGTAGAAGCAGTCATTCAACTGATGAGTGGAAGTAGTTCGAATATGTAGAGAAGGTTGGGTAGGAAACGGCGGAAGTAGTTAATCATGTCAATGAAGCGACTAAACTGACCTGCCGAAATGAATTGAGGAAAGTTTTTGACAGGAGGCGGGTGTACTCCAATTGAGTTGGCGTGGTGTCCAAGCGAGTCCACCGATTGCCATATGGAACAAATGAAAACAATATCAAAATCACTGAAGCGTTGGAAAGTCAGAAACAAGTATGTGCGGTGCTCCTGGGACTGACGTTTTTGAGTGAAGTATTGTCGATTTGTGGGTGGGCGAAATTCAGGCTGCACGGCGCTTCATCGATTAGACGCTGGAAGGGTCGCGCTACATCCATTGGAGCGAAAAGTACCCAAAAAGTTTAAATAATTCAGAAGGCCTGGGTATTGCAGTTTTTAGAACTTCTCCTGCCACAGGAAGCTGGAGGTAAGTCCTTATCAGATCGACTTCAAAAATATGGTTTCGCCGTACAGATCAGATAAGTCGGTTGGGATAAGGGAGAAGAGCATAAGTCAAAAACTGCTGGATAAACGGATGGATTGTCGGAAGGGACTTCGTTGGTATTTTGTAAAACTCTGGAGGTTGGGAATCTCGCAAATTGTTTAATCAGTGTGGGATTTTGCGTTCGGACGTTGTAAGATAGTGTTTCCTATAATAGATATATACAGGACCACTGGTGGGGGACTATTTTACGTGATAAATTGGAAAATGTGAAACGGTCATGTGGACAACGACAAATATTGTGAGGCAACCGTGTTTACCACTGCTCTATCGACCTCACATTAGGCACGACCGAATTATCATACGTAAACGCTCAGCCTGTCTATATGAAAAGCCAGAGTCCCCTACAACTCATCAATAATCAGATATCACTCGACAAGTCGAAGATTTCTGTGACTTCAACTTGGAGAGAAGTCCCAGTCGAGGAGTCATCGATTGGAGTTAACAGACACTAACTGTGTCTCCTCTCGAGGCGATCGGGCAACATGATCATTACTCACGATCAAAAGTGGCTTGGAGTTAAGATATGATAATTGTTTTGCCTAGTGTGAGGTCAATGGCGCAGTGATAAATACAGTTACCTACTCGTGAATGTCGTGACCGGAGCCTTAGTCCCGGCGGTGGCGAAGATATTCGCTAATGACGAGCACTAATGAAAACGAAACTCGAATCTAGTGCTCCTGCTGTTCGAAGGGGGCCGAATAGAAGGTCTACGGGAGTGTAACTGCTGCGATCAATTGTTGGTGATGTTCAATCAATATGAAAAACCGAAATTCCTTAATACTTATAAATATTGTAAGGTTTAATTCTGGGCAGACTTTTGTGTGGTGTTACTACATGTGTCGGTCAATGGAATATTTGACGTTATCAAATAGCCGATGGTATCACGACGATTGGGTGACCAACAGCTAACACTAGAATAAGATTACAACTGATATTTTCTATCGGTTTGCCCCATACAGTCGATGTGGGAATTGAGATCGATGTCTTACGCACATGTTGTGAGGTGGTTTACATGAAGGGTTTCAGGCAGAAAAGTTGACATAGAAGGGGACCCAAAATCCCCAAACAACTGTATGAAGTACATTGGTGGGGTATTTCTCGTTTTCCTTGACGTTTTATATGTATACAATATTTGAATGTTGATCAGTAACCATTTAAAGCTGGCTACCGTTAATTTTAATGTGGAGGCGTGCCAACGTTATCGCGTTGTCTCAAACAGTGTTGTGAATATGAACAAATGCATGTGTGTATTATAAACCTCTTTTTTTACTCGCGTGTCTCTTACGCGTAACTGTATAAAGGTCAATCCTTTTGGAGCTATTGATAAACTTCGATTTCACGGTTTCTGGCAATCTGATTAATGAGTAAACAATGATGCACATGAACGTTCACTTCTAAAAGGCTTCGCGAGTGTACAATAGATAAATGCTGGATGGGAGTGTGAGTAACTGACAAAATCATAACAGATTGTTTTAGAAAAGCTGTCTTCAAGTGGAGGTCTAGTAGCTTAAACGGATTTCTGCTATTTGCACCTGTAAGTTAAACGTTTTTAGGGTCAAATTCGGGGAGCCCTCTAGAGGATACACGAAGTTTAAAGAGAAACAGTGTGTTGGACGATGAAAGATAGCTGTCTATGCTCTTTTCAAAGCGCTGAATGTCGTTAACAACTCTAATATTGTTCGGGAGTCCATTTCGAACACAGGAATATTTTGCATTAAAGGAGCTTCGCGAGTATCGCTTTCGAAACTAGCAAGGTAAACAAAGTGGAAGTTGTATTTCTCAGTTGATGTTGTAAGTGAATGGCAAACGCAGTACCGAAAGCGTTAAAATGTGTCAGTTTATAAAAGGAGTAAGGTCCGGCTTTAGTTGTCATGGATACGGTACACCAAAACCTAGCTTTCGATAGCGTTCTCTTTAGGTAAATATGGAGGAATATCTTAATACATTTCTGGCAAGTGGTCACTTGACATTCTCCAACATTAGTCTGTCATACTTACCCGGATGGTTTTGAATGAAGGTTCGGTACTCAAGCTGGGGGTTAGCACACATTTTATAAATTGTCGGCTTCGCAGTCAGTGTACAGAATGTTTTATTTAAATAATCCTTTTATTGTTTTAGTTCTGGCTATCTGAAGGCACGCTTGTAAAGAGAAATTTACGGATGCTGAATATCGTGTTCTTATATCCCGAACGGAAGTGACGGTAGTCATCTTATGGCAGTCAAGTAAAGCAGAACCATTGGTTAGTTGGCAAGCACAAGGAGTAAGGTTTGACATGTTCTTTGAGAACACCCTCAGTCGAATTTTACAACACGATCCCAAAGATACTAATAGTACTTGCAATACTAGCGCATACTTCTCAACACATCGTCGAGAAACGCGTTTGGGTGAGCACAATCACTGCAGAAAACTACAGTGACATAAAATAATTATTTATTACGACAAACGTGAAATCCGTCAGCGCAACAGGTGTGATGAAAACGAAAAGAACTATAGTTTACAATGCTTTGACACATGTACCTAGAAAGGAAGTAGTTTACGGGTTATAGAACCTCAAACAAAAATACGTGATGTTGCGTTAATTTACCTTTTACAGCGGAAGTTAAACCAACAATTTTCTGAAATGGAGCTAGGTAACCGCCAGCCATCCCAACTCCCAAGACACATGAAGCAGCTTCTTGGAGGCAGAAGGGTGGACGACACCATTTTTTGGCAGTTGTGGATAAAAAAAATCTACCATCGTCGATCCGTGAAATTTTAGCTACGCTCAGCATTGCTCTATTTATAGAGGAACGTACGGAAGCAGCCAACAAAATTTTGGATGTTCAACGTAATCTTCATCCGATGAGTACTGTTACCAGCCAGCCTTATGATGACCTGCGTCATCGAGTGGAGTGTTTGACAAAACAGGTCCAGTCACTGGCTTGCAGCCAGCACTGTCGATCGCACAGGTCACGCATCCGATCTAGAACGCCGTCTCGACGTCCGACAGCACTAGCAAACGACGACCATGGTCATTGTTGGTATCACCGTACGTTCGGTCGTCGAGCAAAGAAGCACACTCAGCCTCGCACCTTCACTACCCTACCGACAGCACAGGGAAACGCAGTGTTTGGCCAGTAATAGCTACGGCTGTGACTGGCGTCTCCTCCAAATGTCGCCTTTTCTACAGCCCTGACAAATCCAAAGGCCACAATTTCCTAGTCGACACGGGTGCTGACGTAAGCGTAGTTTCATGCGCCACAGACGACCGCCAACGTTGCCAGCTTATTTTCTTCTCACAAGCAGCTAACAGAACACCGATACAAACGTACGGTCGACGTTCCGTCACCCTTGACCTGGACTGGTACGTCAGGTCCGTTGGATTTTTTGGTGGCAGACGTTCGAAATGCAATTCTGTGTGCTGATATCTAGTCTCATTTTGGTGTCATTGTGGATCTTCAGCATCACACACTTTTGGACAACCTGGCTTCCTTGAGTGCTAAGAGCAAACTAGTCAACATAAACTTCATCGGAATCCATACGGCAGTATCCAAGCCCTCAAGATATTCTCACTTGATCCAACAATACCCGCAGCTCATCAGTCCGTCATATCACCCGCATTCTCTGAAACACGGTGAAATACATACCCCACTTACCAGAGGACAACCAGTGACCGCTCGCCCCAGACGTTTTACCCTCGGAAAGCTGAAAATTATTAAAACGGAATTCGACTACATGCTTCAGCTGGGTATTATCCGTCCATCTCAATGCGTATGGTTTTCCCCTTTGCATTTGGTCCCTGAGAAAACACCAGGCGATTGGAGACCATGTGGTGATTTTCGAGCACTCAACAATGCTACCGTTCCCGACCGTTATCCGATTCCACACATTCATGACTTTTCTTTGACTCTCCATTCTAAGTGCATTTTCTCTAAAGTCGACTTGGTACGCGCCTACTACCAAATCCCCGTCGCTGAAGAAGACATTCCAAAGACTGCGATAACAACCCCATTTGGTTTGTACGAGTTCCTTCGAATGCCTTTCGGTCTTCGAAATGCAGCTCACACATTCCAGCCTTTCATGGATCAAGTTATACGTGGTCTAGATTTTGTCTTTGTTCACCTTGACCATGTTTTAGTAGCCAGTCGTTCTACCGAAGAACATGAAATACATCTTCGTGTTTTACCGGAACGCTTGAATGAATACGGTATTTCCATCAATTTACCAAAGTGTGTTTTTAGCGTTTCATTCCCCGAATTTCTTGGACATTTTATAGACGCAAGTTGCAGAAAAACTTTGGAAACCAGAGTGCAAGCGCTGCAAGATTATATCATTCCGTACGCCATCAAAAAGCTTCAACGTTTCATCGGAATTGTTAACTATTATCGTCGCTTTATTCCTCACTGCTCACAGCTCATGAGGCCGTTAACCGATCTGCTCCGTAATTCTAAAAAGGGCGTTATTTTAAGTCCTGAGGCGCTACAAGCGTTCATCGACCTAAGGAAAGCACCCAGCGACGCAAAGACCCTCAGTTATCTTACTCCACAGCCGAACGCTCATCCGATTCTCTTGACCGATGCGGCTAATCATGCTACTGGTGCAGTGCCTCAGCAGTGTATCCGTGGCAAACTACGATCGCTATCATTTTCTTCCCTGAAGCTATCACCCGCTCAAGCCAATTATAGCACTTTTGGCCGTGAGCTCTTTGCTATCTGTTTGTCCAATAGATATTTTCGTCGTTTGCTAGAAGGAAGAAACTTCACTGTTTTAACTGACCATAAGCCCTTAATCTACGCCTTTAACGCGAGTCGAGACAATTATTCCCCGCGCAAAATTCGTCACCTTGATTTTATAACACAGTTCACAACGGATATCCGACACATTGACGGAAACTCCAATGTGGTTGCCGATGCGTTCTCCAGACTACATGCTGACGCAGTTTTTAACCTGAATAACGGTCAGATCTCGATTTTCCGTCCATTTGCATCTCACCTTTCCAGTGTTCCCGTATCCTCTTACCTCCTACCGAGTCCACTATTGTGAGTGATACTTCCACAGGCATCCCATGTCTAACCCTACTCTCTTCCCTTCGTCGGCCCATTTTTCTCCATTTACACTCCTGGTGCCCGCGCCACGTTCAAACTTATTGCTTTCCGTTAGGTTTGGCCCGAAATTAATAAAGATGTGCGCTGGTGGACTAAATCATGCCTTTATCATCAGAGGAGCAAGGTGCATCGCCACATCATCACCTCACCTGGAAAGTCCCCCAATCCAGACGCACATTTCTCTCACGTTTATGTTGACTTGGTTGGCCCATCACCCCCATCAAATGGTTAAACGTTCCTGTTTACGTGCATCGACAGAGTTACGCAATGGCCTGTTGCTGTTCCCCTTAGCGATATTTTGTCTGGAACAGTCGCAAAGGCTCCTCAAACATTAAATTGCCAAATTTGGCGTCCCATTGTTCGTCACTACAAACCGAGGTTCGCAATTTCAGTCAGCCCTTTTTCGCGACTTGGCCCATTTGTTGGGCTGTGACCACATCAGGATAACTGCATACCATCCTGCTGCTAATGGAGTCGTTGAACGTTTTTACCGACAGTTGAAAGCATCACTCATGACGCAGTCGACATAAAGTTGGACAGAGCGCTTACCACTCACTTTACTAAGCATCAGATCCGTCCTAAAGTACCGTATACAATGTTCCACTCTGAATTAATCTGCGGAATGACACTACGTCTCTCACATGACCTTTTCAACGAAAACACACAGGCTGCAACAGGTCTGACGAACTATGCACGTCGTCTCAAATCACTTATGGAAGCACTACGTGCCATTCCTACCAGACAACTTTCTTCACCTCAACAACTCACCAAGAACTTGATGACTTGCACTCACGATTTCGTTCGTTGTGACGCAGTTCGGCGATCACTTTGACCACCTTATGATGATCACTTTAAAGTGATCTCGCAAACAGACAAGCTATTTACCATGGAACGTTCCGGAAAGCCCGTTACTGTGAGCACTGATCATTTCAAACCTCCCTACGTAGACACGCATCAGGAATCTTCCTCCCAATCATTTAATCATGTTGCCGAACCACAGAACCCTGAAGGATCCATCCCTTTCATTCTCCACACATTTGACTCTTCACCTACAATTGACAGTACTGACAAAAGAGCACTTTCTCCTTATTCGTCTACCGAACAGACACATACAACATCGACATCTCTTCCTCATCCGTCCTCACTCCGTCCAGCTATACGTTTCACTGAGCATGTTACATTACCAGCCCGTTTTCTTCGAAAACTTTCATGTCTCTCATTCTTGCTTGTCAGACAATAATCGAGCATTTATCTTCCACAATTGCTCTGGTAGGGGAGTACTGTAGAAACTTCCTTGTTTTTGTTTGCAAGCGACGCTTTATTTCTGAACAACCTTTTGTATCACCTTTACATGTTGTTCAGATTGATAAAAGTGACCTTGCAATACAATACAAATTTTGTGCACATCGGTTCGCTCGCCTTTCCGTTGCGCAGTCTTTTGACGATACTGCATGGATCTGTCATCAAACTTTTTGTTCTGTTGCACTACGAACATTGTCGTATCTCGGATTGCACTTCGCCAATCCACGGCAACTCTGTGATATCACCCACTTAAGAATACTGGTAATTAGGAATATTGTGGTGGTCGTCTGGAACAATTGTGAACGCTTCCCTGTGGGTCAAATCCTTTTAATTTCCGTAACTTTCTGGAACCTTGTAACTATTTGTCTCATTCGTTCATTTTGTTATTACCGTTAGCCTAGTGACATACACTCATATTTACCTAGTCTATTCAGTAACTCATCATGACTACTGCAAACCGATGTTTCGAACAGTCCAAGGTCATGTCGGGAGATATGTCCACGTGCATCACCAAAGTGGTCTGCTATTGTTTGATTCGAATACCGTCGAAAAACTGTAAAAATCAACCGGCTTGGACTAGAGAAGACCGAAAACGCCCAAAACTGGCTAACGATTGGGCAGACATCATAGCAAGACCTTGTCGATTGCACGAAGCGTCTCAAATTCAAAAACCTCGCAAATCGTTCGGTCAATACGGAATTTTGAGCGTCCGTTGGTTGCAGAAGACTTTTTCGCAAAGCAAACATTTGTGGGATTCAGAAACAGGACACAATCCCACATGTTAAATGGAAAAGTATGAAGTGATCACAGAGCAGACACTACACAACCCATTTTAAATGGAAGCAAATGGGGGGAATTCTAGAACAAATGGGGCATTGTATAAAAGTGGATATTTTACGGCAAATACGCGAAAATATCCGAATCTGTATACTTCTTGCAGTGTCTCCAATTCCTGCGTTGGGGTTAGTTTCTATATGTTGAAATGTCTCTTGCTCTGGGGTTGGTGCTGTACTCCAACGGTTCGTCGATGGAACCTGGATACCGCTTTCATTTTTCTCCAGACGCATGTTACCCGCCGAAGCGAGGCACAGCACGTTCTGTGGTGAGTTACTGGGTATCTACTCGGCCATTCGCCACTTTTGATACGCCGCCAATTTGTGATCTTTACTGATCACAAACCGTTGGTATACGCCCTCCGCAATCGTTCCGAACGTCATTCACCCCGATAAGTGCGCCACCTTGATTTCATCTCGCAGTTCTCGACAGACGTACGACACGTCTCTGGCAGTGACAACGTTGTGGCTGAAGCTCTGTCACGCGTATCACCACTTGTTAGCCACGACATTATCGACTTGTTA
Organism: Paragonimus heterotremus; assembly: GCA_013368495.1. Lineage (NCBI taxonomy): Eukaryota > Metazoa > Platyhelminthes > Trematoda > Plagiorchiida > Troglotrematidae > Paragonimus > Paragonimus heterotremus. Next base: position 23,536 of record LUCH01007106.1, read on the forward strand.
GCTATGGCTGACGCACAGCGTGCGGAGAACAATCTCCACGCTTCCTGCCAGCATTCGTCATTGCACTTCGCGGATCTTCCGCCACCGACAGCACCGGGAACGATTTTATGCGATACCTCCGCTGAACACCTTCGTTCAATCGTACCCCGAGCCTTACGACGTCGCGTGGTTGACACGCCACATAACATTGCCCACCCTGGCATCCGGGCCACGGCCAAACTTGTTTCCGGTAGGTACGTCTGGTCCGGTATGCAAAAGGATCTTCGCACATGGGCACGATCTTGCCTAGCTTGTCAGCAAGCTGAGGTACACCGCCACGTGTCGGCCTCGATTAGCCCATACCCTTCGATTGCCTCTAGACTCGCGCATCTTCACATCGATAGTCTAGGTCTTTTGCCACCTTCAGATGTCATCACCTATATCTTGACGATGGTAGGCCGCTTCACGCGATGGCCAGAGGCTGTCCTCATACCCGACGTCCGCTCGTCACACGCGCAGTTGTTGAGCGTTGGGTAGCATCTCACGGTTGCCCAGCCACGGTTACAACCGACCGCGGTCCTCAGTTCGAAAGCGGTTCTTTTGCGGAGAAGTTGAACGCACTTGGATGTCATCGCACACGGACTACGGCATACCACCCGGCTGCGAACGACATGGTCGAACACTTTCATTGAGAACCAAAAGCAGCCCTTGCCGCTGTCAATGCAATCCGTTGGACGGAAGCCCTGCCAATGGGTTTACTCGGCATCCGCGCGGCCATCAAGGCCAACCTTCACTTTTCCGGCACCAAACTCCTTTACGGCCAACCGCTGCGTCTTCCTGGCGCTTACCTCTCGTTCGCCGCAGACACACTCCGATACGATGCTTCCTATTCCAGGCAACTTGCTTCGCATATGCGCCGCCTCCGCGCCAAGGACACTCGAGAACAAAGCCACAAGGTGTTTGTTCCCAAAGATCTCCACGACTGCACACATGTGGTTGTTCGCGTGGATGGTTCACGACGCCCGCTCAAACGACTTCACGAAGGTCCACTCAAGGTACTTCAACGGAAGGACCGCTTCTACGTGGTCGAGCGTCAGGGTATTCGGGATACTGTTAGCATCGACCGCCTGAAGCCTGCCTACTTTGAAAGGATTGAGGAAGTCTCCAGTGCTCCTCCGCATCCCGCGGCCAGGCACGCAACAGCCTCTGAACAACCTTGTCCGAGCGCATCATCTGCGGACACAACATCACCGACAACGCGAACACCTGTCGTAACACGTTCGGGTCGTAGGGTACATTGGCCTAAACGTCTGGTAGATGACTAAGATTCGTTAGATCCTGCTTTATTTCTGCATTACGAAAAACCACAAAAATCGCAGAGGCTTTTGAAAACTCAAAAAAATCGCAAACATTTTTTTGGAAACGGGAAAAAGCGTTTCGGAACATGTCCGCATACTTACGTTGGCCAGGTGAGTTTACCATTCGTATATGTGCCCAAACTTACCTACATCACTTTCCATTTCCGTGCACGCGCTCACGTCCTGGATCGATCGAAGTTTGCAACGCGAATAGTGTTATGCGACCACTACGTTTACTCCCAGGACCACGACATGCGAACTCTCAACTCCCCCACTCGTTTCGACACCGTAGGAGAGGACACTCGAATGGGGGCTCGCCTGGAACTGTTGGCATAGTGCTCCTCCATCTGCGGCGTCTAGGAATTGCAGTACCAACCGCAAACTGATGCGGTATGAACTAGACCAGGCCAAGGGTGGCTGGCCACAATTGGTCCCCACGTAGATCAAATGGTTGCGTTCGCAGTATCCTTCTGGAGGGGGACAGTGTAGTGACCTGGAGATACCCGCGGTCTGCCTGCTGTACGATGTGCAAAATCCTTCCTGAAATCTTAGCTCACATTGTACATAAGACCTTAAAGATCTTTTTCTGCCTGATGCATGCAATGGCGTTTGTTTGTCTGCATGCTTGTCGACCTATGCGCGTCATACACTTTTTCTGGCTAACCCGCGCGCTCGGCTGTCGGATGCTTATCCTCCCTAGCTATTTTGCGTATCGGCGTCGTCTAGTGCTGATCGAGACCATTTTTAATTATCGCATAACATATTTTCGGTCTATGCAACTATCTGTATTTTTGTTCTGCGTCTGGTATTTCTGCGGATAACTGAGGAAGCGTTAATTAGGTGCACGCACGCACTAAATAACCACATAGGGTGCTGACAACGGCCGTCATCGGTTGAAACCTCCGACAATAAGTAAGTGGGTTTGTGTACAGTGATGTTGTGGAAAATCTGCTTCGAATTCTGAATCACATCGGGAAATACGGCGTGCTACGTGACCTCAGAGACAACAATAATAGATGCATGCACACATGTCCAGCACAAAAGCAGTAAGTTCAGCTGTTCGGACTTTTTTGATGTGATAAACATCGACGCCGCGTTTGGAGCCAACCGCCACAACTAGGTTTTATATCAGCTCACGTCCGTTGTTGTGGCCTGAAGCTTTGTCAGTTTCTGGTCACATACGCGATGGGCCATGGACGACCGTGACGTGTGCATATGTTCGGAATAAAAAATACGTTTCCCTCCGTTGTTTGTTCGAAACATTTCGTGAGGTGTTGAGGAATCCTCTGCCTGTCAGAACGTTTGTGATGGCCAAAATGACAGCCCATTTATAGCGAATGTTCAACTGGGGTTTTAAACTAATCAGACGAACAGACCCGAGGTTCTTGAACTACTTTATATGCAATTGGCTTTGTATAAAGCCTAAGTTGGCCATCCGCGCACAGTCAAATGTTGTTCACCTCGGAAATGGGACAAAAACCCTTCTAGATAATACAAACAGGCGGCAGAGGAAGTGCACTCACCCAAAGGATCATTTAAACGCGATCGTCAGTAAAAGTGTGTCCCACAGCGAGTGGCCAATGCGGGAGTTTGAGATGCAAGGCACCCACGGCTGTAACCGCAGTGAGGTGGTCAGCATCGACCCGTATGTGAAGAATATAACTGTTTCGACTTACAACGTTCGCCAGCCGACAGATGTTGATGCATCTCAATGGGCGTGCTCCTCTTCCGTACCGTAAGCGACTGGACGAGTTCGACGTAATCGTACCCTATGTAATATCAGTAGGCTGTTTCGAGTGAGTCGTGAGAGTGCATAGTACACGGTATACATCAGGATGGTATGCATAGGTGCATTTTCTGTAGGTCCATCTGGTTATCATGCATTCAAAGGCTGACTGTCGAACGTAGACTTCAGTGCGCTCTACCATAGATCGTGGCGTCGTGACTATCGAGTGCAGGTATGCTGACTGCCGAGCATAGACGCGTCAAACCAAGAGGCTTCATGGGAAGGCTTTCTTCCCTCTCTGTTTTGCAATTTTGTTTTCTGGGAAGTACATGAGTTTGCACAGACTATGGGGTTCACGTAACTTCGCAAGTTATATCACATGGAGTTGTACTTAGAGTACGGAAAGAAAAAACAGTAATATAATTCACAGTCATACATTTCCCACATATTTCATACATTCCCACTGGCAATAACCAATTCACCTTGTTAACTCATCAGGCTATAAATAATGGTAGCTAATACCGACGGTTTATTTGACTAGCATAAATATGCCCTTCACCAAAATCTGACGGAGAAATACTCCTAGCGTTTCTTTTACATGATCGTATTGAAACCTCAATTCACATCTCACGTTAAAATATGTGTACTGATCACGCAACTCTGAGCGTGTTTCTCACAGATGCGTTGAGAAATATACCATTATCATTATTACCATTATTATTATTATCTTGTGCTGCCTCGCTTCTTCAAACCACCCTTGTTAACCACCTAACAACCTTTGAACGTCATGAAATATGAATTTCAGCCCAAACATCTGTCCGATAAAGAAAATTGACGTCAAAACCCCCCGCGATGTTTCCAATATCACGCGAAGGACATTCATGAAGTAGCCGCTAGTCACCCAACCATCGCGCAATAACATAAAAATCGATTGCCAAAACTACATACTTTATTATAACTCAAAAATATTGACATCGTGTAAAGTTCCTACCAAGAAGAATCATATGCTAATTATTCGTCAAATCAAATGTGTTCACTTCATATCTTCCTACGTAAAATGTGAGATTGCGCTATTTCTTACAACCACAAACACTCAATATGCGAGGAAAACTTCCGTGAGGGAATGGACGCTGCAGCATCTAGTTGGGTAATTTGTTCTCCGTAATTTTCTTTGTTCACAAAATTCACCTTCCTCGAATTCACATGCACACTCGATGTTTAACCTATGTGAACCGGACGAATCA
>LUCH01007107.1:1710-17760 GCA_013368495.1 Paragonimus heterotremus
TAGATCCGTGTAGTATCGTCAAACGACTGCACAACGAAGAGAAGAGCAGACCGACGTGCACAAAACTTGTATTGAATTACAAGGTCACTTGTATCAATTTGAACAACATGTACAGATGATACAAAAGGTTGTTGTACAGAAATGAAACATCGTTTGCAAACAAAAGTAAGGAAATCTCTACAAATGAACGAACTACAGAAGGCGTAACATTGAGACTGTTTGTCCAAACCTGATGTAGTATCTTTAACGCAACGTTTGGATTGGTCGCATGTTAGATCTTCTATTGTTTCGGGGTTTGGATAAGCAGTGAATCGAGTAGCTTTTCATCACAGTGTCATTAAGATCACGTTGAACACGACCGCACCAAAACATCTGAACGCTCAGCCACGTTCGTTTGTGAACAGTGGTTGAACGGACATCCTGAAGTTTACTTACAAGCTGAACTTTTGCATATGGGAGTTAGGTGGTGCCTAATGTAAGGTAAATCACTAAGATCCAAAATAAATTCCTCAGAAACCCCCAGAACTTCTGGAAGAAAGGATGGCTGACTTTCTCAGTATGAATAGTCTATGTTGGGTAGTTCTGCGGCGCACTCCAAGTGCTGATCATTTGTCCCATGTTTTGCGTTATCACATCTAAGCTGAGTTGAGGTCGTGGATGGTAGCAACCGCAGTGTGCACCGATCGCTTGATCGAAGTTGACTTCAGAAGAGTCATTTGTCGGTATCTGTGCCTCAACAGCGGATTATCACAAATAGTTAAACCGAATTTGTTGTGGAAAGCTATTAGACAACTAAGATGTCTTACATAGATGAGCTTCTCACTGGATGACTGGGTTCCTGCTATGCAGACCGCAAATGCAGGATTTAACGTCGCACTCTTTTTCAGTTCTATAGATTCATAATATGCTACAGAACGGGGATTGATCTTTGTTTGTGCTTCCCTATCACTGTGTTGGTCGGTGAAGATTTGTATTTGAAGCGTAAAGCAAAGAGGGATGAAACTAAATTAAAGAAAACCTCAGTGAGACTGCTAGTTACAATCATTTCAGAAACGAACAGCAAAACGAAAACACAATCAACATTCCGTCATACATACGCATTAAATGACCTGCGGGACTGGGCTAGAATGATGGTAAGGAGACTTGTAATCCAGGATGTCTCTTACGTTTGTACCGATCAAGTAACGTTTTAAAACACCCAACCGATTCAGTCGTGCCTGCAGTGTTGAGTAGTGCGTTACAGCACGAACAGTTACTAACTGTGAAACAGTTCTGTCTATAAGGTTGCTTGTCTATTCCATTAGTCACTTTCAGCCAGCGACCCTTTAAAACGATCAAATTGGTTTAGTGATATGTGATGTGCCAGTGGATGACTTGGGGTGTGGTTTATTTTGTAGTTAAGCATTAGGTCACTTCTGTGGTTTTGTTGCACACCTTTTCAACTGTGTTGTGACCTATTTCCAGTTACGATTACCAAGTTCAAATGGATTTTCCAGCCAGTCCATTTTGAAGGAAGCACTAGACCCTAGTTTCGTTGTTGCCTGATCCTGTGGTAACGCTTCTTTTCGAAGGCAACTGATTTAAAGGCTCACCTGAACGCGGCAACTACGACCGAATGTGTGCACTCTGATCTCTAAAAGCAAAACTTCTTCATGGGGGTGTGCACCATCAAGATAGGGAAGTGGTATGAATTATGTAAATTCGTATGTTAGCCTTGGTATACAAACCTTAGGACTGTCATTTGAAGGAATCAGTAGCTATCACAATGTGCCAACTGCCTTAATCTCTACCCAACCACACCCTTAACCAAACTTGTACTTGACCATGCTCAATGGATCGATTCACGTGAAGGTCATTGCTTACCAAACTTAGTACGCCCGAAAGTAACATACTAGTCAGAACGTTCAGGTCAGTTTTTTGACGTTGCATCCGGTTTTGTCTGCTTGTGATCACAATATCGCAGGCCCATTGCATTGTAACAAAGAAGGGTAATTATCGGGTTTCTGCTTGAACTTACTAACATTCACCACCAGCAGGCAAAGCGTCACCAGCTTTGGTGTATAATGTTGACTATCCAACAAAACGACAATTGATGACATACTGACATTCCAGTGTGCCATATCCGCATACCTTTTTCTTTGATGCAGTGAATATTATCCGTTTTATCCGCCGAATTACAAGACCGTTGAACGTAATAATCGAAAAATGTTCACCTTTCGCGCCACCCCTTTACACCTTCTTCCTAACTGGTTGATGTGATGCTTCTGTGTGCCATGCACTGATCCTGAGGTTCTAAATTATCACTTGGAGATATTTCCCACTGAGAACACAGTATGAACCCTGCAATCCAGTCACACAGCTATGGATCTAACCGGTTAGAGACAACAGCTTCTGGCTCCGTGCTCATGATTTGTAGCGTATCGGTTCTTCAGATAAACAGACCCTTGAACAATACAAAGAACCATGTGCATTGACCTTTAGTAGGCGCAAAAGTGTGGGACCTAATTAGAACCAAGCTGGAAGTCCACGTGTCCGATTTCCAACCAACGACAGCGGTATTGAAAACAAACTCTCTTTAAGTTGGCCATACCGAACCGAATCTGAAAGATTTTGAATTTGAAGGTTTTAATGGAACTCATGCACCAAACACTGTTTATAGGTACGAACTTCAAAATGTGACAGCTGTAGTCGGCCGTATGCTCACAGAGCAGGCCTGCTGAAAATACGGTGACAAGGAGTTAAGACTGAACTGCAAACCGCAAAAATACCACACATGGTCTGCAAGTTCTACTTAGAGACGTTAAGCGACACTCGTATGACCAAATACAAGTTACAAAACCATAGCGATTCGCTGGACAGATTGGTCTGTAGATACAAACAATATGATCCTTAGTTAAGCCACAACGGGTTAAGACTGGGAGTTACAGATTTGATCGAGAACACGAAATTCAACACATTCTATCTGCTTACACAGCGTAAGATACAGTAGTCACCCGTAACAAGCCTCCAGGAATCGAAAAATATGGCAAGTGCATTTCGCTAGTATCAATCACATTCCGTGCAGTTACCATTATTGTGCAAAAGTAGTATGTAACAACTTAAAATGCAGCACACTGTAATCTATTCTGACCCTTCTATTTGAAGCTTGTGCAAGTTCACCATGTTACAACTAGCGAGATAAGTAGCACCTGACCTACGTCTGTCAAGCTCGTATCCAACTAAATGCTTACTGATAAGTACTGGAAGATTTTGGTTTTTATATGAATTGAACATCACACGCAACTTATCGCTTACGTGGTATACCCATAGACTTTCCAATCGGCCTTTTTTCGAAAAGAAGCACTACACTCGAGTTTCACCTTTGTTACAGCTCATCAGTAGTGTACGTCCTTGCCACGACCAGAACTAGTACTCTGACCGCGCTTTCATAAAGCAACCCTGTTGACCACTGCTCGATTGACGTTACGTTAGGCACGACTGAATCATCATGCAGAACAACTCAACCATATTCGCTTGTGAGTAGTACTCAGGTTGCCCGATCGCCTTGGCATTGACATGGGTAGTGCTCAGCGCCTTCTTCTGGTCATGTCTCAAAGTACAGTTAAGAATTTTCGTCACGACTGCACTTACACTGTGTGCGCCAGTGCAATCCAGAACTATAGCTAGGCACACGCGCAGAAAAACATCTTCCCCCAGGCACTGTGGAAAGCTTCATCTGCCTATATGAAATAAAATTGAGCTTATCTGCCCTCCAAAAATTTGATCGCGATACGTAGACGACACATTCGTACTCATGAGACGGAGCATTCGCAACCAATTCCTACAATTTCTTAACTCAAAATGCAACGGCACTGTATTCACGCTGGAAACTGAGACCGATGTGCGCTCACTTAATTTTCTAGACTGCCTGGTCAAAGTTGATGAGCAGCAGAGATTTCAGATTTCTGTGTGCCGCAAACCAACTCATTCTGGTCGGTATCTCAACTCCAACTCGTCGCATCCAATCGGTATGAAGAGGACAATCATCCGATCACTCGTCAGTAGAGCTAATAAGATTTGCACCACAGAACTCTTCAAAACAACGGAGATTTCTCACGTTAACGAGGTGCTATCTGCTAATCAATATCCAAAAGCATTTGTTGAAAACATCACTAAGTGCACGTCGACTAGGAAGAAGACCAGAAAGACCAGAACTTTCAAGTCCACTGTGCAAATGCCGTATCGTGAACAAACATCTGAAAAAATTCGATTCATCTTTTCTGAGAAGGATATCCGGACCGTATTTTGGTTAGATAATACCTTAAAACGACTGGTGATGCACCCTAAGGAACCAGTTTTAATGAGCAAACAGATAGACTGCGTTTTCGAAATCAAATACCGTGATTACAATGCCAGCCACATAGGAGAGATAAGTAGATAACTGAAAGTACGAGTAGCCGAACATAAAATGCACACGCTGTTTCCTCCTAAGGATGTATATCAACTTCAGAAGATAGGGGATTCGGTCATCGCAGTACACGCACTGTCAGAGAATCACGAATTATTTTTTGATCAAGCTTGAGTGATTCACAAGGGTCTGCCTTCCCATGTGGAACGTTGCTGCGCTGAAGCTCTCACCACTTACACACAACATACTTGCGTTAATCTCAATGATGCCACACTCCTGTCTGCAGTGTGTTCTGAATGGATAAGTAACACCAGACAGACGAATCTTAGCTACATCAATCTCACCCCCACATAATTGGCAATCAATTCGACCAATTACTTCAGCGCAGCACAGACTGTCTTAACGATGGTAAGTCTCACGTGACCTCCGTTCCTTTGTTAGTATGAATTAGATTACAACACTTCTGAGGAAGACCACCAAAGGTGGTTGAAAGGTAGAATATTGCAACTTGCCCATAACGTTCTGTTATTCTCAGCCGATTTACCGATACAAGGTATGTACTGCTGATGACCTCCAGCAAGAGTGAAACTCGAGTCTAGTGGTTTTTTCGACAGAGTCTATCTGAAAAGTCTCTCTGAATGCGAAAGTGACCACCAACTATGAATGATGTTCTACATTGTCCCAAAGTGCCCGAATTATAAGCAGACATGCTCATACTAGAAAGACGATGACTTGTCGCTGTGTGGAAATATGTTGTCCAATCAACTATATGTAATCTTGGAGTTTCATCGGTTGTGCAAACTCAACAGTGGGACAGACACAAGCTTGTCGGCAAACACACCGGCAACTTGGTCCCTGAAGCACAGACCAGTGGGACGTGACAATCCATGATGTATGGACAGTGTAAGGCAGAATAAAGACAGACATACGTCCTGTCCTTTGTGATCCGTCATAGCTGCCAGCGAAGGTTATTTTCAGTGGCCTGAACCCAGTGTCATGTGACCCATGGCTTTCTTTGACACGACTTGATAACAAGGTCACAGTACTGTGAAACGCCATACGCGAACGAGAACTATTGTGGCATCAACACAGTTCACGAAAAGTTGGACAAAATTTGTTTTGCAGACCTCGTGTGCCAGCTCAGCTCAATAGATGAAGAACTCCGTGAGTTATCAGATCCTCCATGTAGTCGTGTTGAAACCAGACGACTGATCCACGTGTTGTTTCTTAGTGATCCAATGCCCGAACTGGACAACGTACGATATAGATCATTGTATACCGGTTGCATGGATTTTCGCAGGTCATCACAGCCAAAGATGTACTGCTGACATCTATGAGCTCCATCGTTCCCGTATACCGCTTAGCGCCTTCGCTAGCATCATACTGTCTGCAGTCCAGATAATTAATGTCCAGTGTGAATCATTCGTCGTCTTCACAGTTTAAAAAAAATAGTACATGCTTCCTGTCGGGGAAGAACCCAATTCCCCTAAAATACCGTTTTATTTGCCTTCGCATTGGCCTAACTCATTACTGATTGTAGTGACCTTCATGGTCAGCACGGTCATGTACCACTTCACCCGTCACATGCGTTCTCAACCTTTGTGACAAATGCTGGCCCCCCGCCCAAACGCAGCCCTGTAATTGGAACATCATTGCACTGTCTGGATCTTTGTCTGGTCCACTTCTGTCCCTGTTTTCTGATTGGCCACAAACCCTTTAAATGTGATCTAATTTGTGACCGTCTTGTCTTCAGATTGAGTGACATAAAGTGGCTCTGTCCGGATGCTTGTCTTCTCTCTGTGTTCATACGTTAGCATTGGGTGGTTGGGTTGGCCGGGAAGATTAGTATTGATCTTGCATATTTCGTAGTCCGTTGTTCAGAACCGTTGAACGTCGTCCCGTTATCTATCGTTCCACTAACCGTTATTCCGTTGTCTGTTTACGCGCTCGTAGGCCGTATACCAAATCACAATATTTCCCTCAGTATGGCTCTAATTATTCACCACATATTGAACAATACACATGGCTAAAGGATAAGCAACGACATGGGCCGTTAAATTGTTATGAGACGAAGGGTGTGTCAACCTCAAAGACTGTCGTCCAATCCGCATAGGAAGCATATTGACAACCAGTGTGTGGAAACTCTGATGTTGGTTAAGCCTTTTTCATGAGTGCCAAGACACAGTCGAGTGTACAAAAAAAGTCCACCGCCTATAGTCGCCGCACTAGCACTAACATTAACCGTTACATATAAACAAGCGACTTGTTTGTTCCAGGTTTTTCAGATTATGCAACAAAGATGCCTATGTCTGCGTTATAAAGATATCAACCTACTTGAGCCATGAAAGAACTTGTTTATGGTTTTATGTACACATTTTCACCGGGAGTTCCCCATTTACTTCGTCACTTGATGTATTTCTGCTTAAAACTGATTTTCATTGTGATTGCTTGTTTTGCAGACTATGGCTAAGTATATTTTGAGTTGACAACGTACTCCAACACTGTATATGACTGATGACCAGTTATTTCGATACAAGCACAATTGATACCATCAGAATAAAAACTATATGTAGATAATTTAAAAAATGCTTGGCCGTTCTGGAGATAAATTTCCTGGTCGCTCCAGTGTTTCAGCAGAAAGCCTCGTTGCTATGGTAACGCTTCACTAAAGTTGTGAAGTTTATTTGGTCGGGATGAGACGTTAATAAAAAATATGATCAGTCCTCATAAAATTCATCATCAAAACCAGCACTTCCTCAAATTCCTTGAAGGGCGTGAAATATTAGGCGACTAATTGTATTCGGTCTGCGAGCAGATCGCTTGGTTAATGATAGTCTCGTGTTGGCCAATAGAAAGTCGTGCTCAAAAGGGCGAGAAAGCGAGTGATAAAACGGTAACGGGCGTATGGACACAGGGATAAAAATCAATAATTAGGAGAAATAAACCAGGTAAATTGGCATTCTGGATGCCATTAGCCACGCTAGGTCAAGGGAAGGAGCGAAACACGATCGACGGAAGGGGATCTTGACATCTGTGAAAGCCATAGGCGGCTGAATATACAGCCGTAAAGGACTTAGCGCTGTTCGTGATGTATGCAGCAAAACGAGAAAAGTGCACGACACAAATGAATTGCGACAAGGAATCTTGCAATCGTCTTCTTATGCTTCCACTTCCAAAAGATTGCATGTGATCTTTATATCTATAGAACCAGTTGATGTTTGTGTGAATGACTTTTCAGCTGAACGTGAAGGGCTTTCGGATTCAGAATCCAGATCTCACCGATTCCAATTTCCTTGTGGCTTCTCTGAATAACCTCAGCTTGGTTCTAACCGATTAACCGGCAACAGAGTTTTCCATTTGTTTTCCTGAACACCCTTGATGTGAGTTATGGCGAAAGTGATTATGGTCCGGTAACACTTTGACTAATCATAAGACCGTCGTGTGTACTTCAATTACCAAGGCAGTTTGACTGCGTCATAGTCGTACCTGGCGTTGGTGTATTTGCTGAGTATTCCATCTACTGCACTACCAAATGTGGAACTACTCTGATGTTTAGCTACTTTCCATGGGTTTCTTTAAAAAATTACAAGAGATTGGCTAAACGCACTCCGTACTACATCTTGTTAGCAACTGTATTTCTGTATATCTGAAAGTTTCACAGTTTTTTTCCAGGTTAAGTAGTGTTGACTTCATGCATTAGAAAATGTGGATGTGTGTACTCATAAACAATTAGAGTGGAGGTCGGGAACTCTGGGAACACAAAATATGAGCGGCTAAACCTGGTGGAATAATCAATTCACTAGTGCTTGTGTGATAGTTATTTTGCGATGGTTCGGTGCATACTGAGCAGCTTCCTCAGCCAGTGGACGTTAGTTACCCCGGTTATTGACCAGTCGTTTCGACCAGCTTATCCGACTGCCTTACCTGACTGCCTAGTGCTACATTACTGTTCAATTCTGCGTTGAGCAGTAGTGACGAAGAACAAACATGTACGACACACCTTTTAACAAGTAATCAGTTGGATGCAGGTCAGTAATCAATGTCAGCGCCAGTTGTCTGTCATACTTCAGTGGAATGTTCAACTTCGTCAAAATGTGTGTAATAGTTTTGCGCCCAACCTAACTTTCTACTACATTCACTGAGTTAGTGACGGCAGTGAATGTAATAAGCATGAATGAACCACAACTGATCGGTGAATTAAACTAACCAGGAAGTTCCATTGCGCCAGCCACATTCTGAAAAAGAAAGCCGAACTATTGGCGGAACAAGAGAGGACGGTATGGTTTACGCAGTAACCTTATAAACGGTTTCTTTTGGCTATCTGTTATGCTTAGATCAAATTCCACTTGCACAAACTGAATAGATATATAGACACTTAATGTCTACAATTTTGAAGTAGCAAACACAACCACTGTGCAATAAAACAGGAAATACTTCAATTAGATGAGCACACTGAAAGGCTCGTACTTCATAAACGCTACATAACTTTCATAATCATTGGACGTTTAGGTTGTGAAATTTTCATCAGTTCTTACAGTTTAATCTGCGAAACTAATAATCCATTTAAACGTTCGATTCCACCGGATAATTAAGCCTGTTAGATATCAACATTTTACGACACGGGAGCATATTGATTTAACGTAAGGAGACAGCAGGAAGTTTGATACGTTCACTTTAAGTCAAGTGAGTAATAGGAACTACAAAGGTTGGAGGACGCAAAGAAGGCTTGTGAGTTAGACGAGTAGTGAGAATTGGATAGCGGTCTGGTGAAAAGAGCAGAAAAAATCGTACCACAACCACTGAAACGTACTAGAAAAGCACTTCATCACGCATTAGACAACAGCCGGTTAACGGTAGCAGACAGAAAGAGATAGAGTGCACCTTCAGTCCATCATAACCTTTTTGATGGGCATGGTTCATAATGCCTAGGCTTGACGTTATAAATATATCTACTGACTCTCGCTGGAAATCATTCATTGGTGACCGCATTACCATGGATTTTGATAGGTTGTTTACGGTGGGACATACTCAGATTTGGGCTCTGCAGGTCACTTGGCTCGTTTGATATCGCAGCTGGTTACGTCTGAAATGGTGAATGAAGTTAGCATGTTTTAGATGGAGGTGCCCATAGTCTAATGTAACTTCCCCTCTGACGCCATACTACACTGGGAACCGTCTAAGTTTGTGAAGTCTATCTGGACAAATTAGTGAACGAAATGTTATAACATGCTTTCTACTTCCTCAACTGTACCTACTCAGTTAGAGTAACATCCTTCTTGATATACATGCGACAGATCCGGATGTACGTCACAAGATGGGAGCTCAGTCACAATCTGCACATAATGATAAACTACCTAGATAAAACGATGCAAGTCGTCCAGTGAATGATCCAATGAACAAATTCGTATGTTTAGCTATTAATGCATAATTAGTAGGTATTCTAAAGCTTTTCGAAATAATAGTTAATAAAGTCTGCTTATGGAAGGTGGTATCCGGTATTTTGCTTCCAAGTCGCTACTCGGTGTGGTCCGAATGGCGGAAATATATTACGCAATATTTAGCCGTACTATAGGGGAGCCAGCTTTCGTGGCTCATCAGTTTCTGCAGGTTTACCTTCTGAAGTTCCATGCACAACACTACGCGTCCTACTTGGCCGAAGAGTTTAGAAAAATTAAGAAAGAAAACAGCTGACTTTTCTTTACCAGTCACTTCATCCACGTCTCCTGTGCAGTTAGTAGTCCGCTGACATAAAAAAAATCTCAAAAATTCATGTTGGTTACCAGACCACAGTGTGAACCGATTCAGATACTCAAAAATCCTGTCGTCAGTCATGGAATCGTTGTTAAGACAATCGACATCGTCATCGATCTGTAACTGATAAGTTCAATACGATCACCTGTTGTAGTAATGAGTTAGATGAAGTGTCTCTTCCAAGTTTTTTGGGAACTTGCAGTCACTAGTGGCCTTGGTAGCTTCTTAGCATCTTTATTCAGTACTAGCTGGGTAATGGGATCTGGATTTGTGTGCCTACTTTCATGGATTATTATCTTGAGTAACAATGTGTAATGTAAGCGTTGTGGTAGTTGGAACATGCACATTGTTAGTATTAGATGTATACATTGGGTTTGTTGGACCAGCGACACATTTAGACAACGATTACCTGGAGTGTTGAGAGTTCACATGTCTAGGACAATTTTATTCTGCTGAGAGGAAAACAAAATCACATACGATATTTAGTGGGAATGCGTTTGCTAGGTAAGTTTGTGGTCAGAGTGAATTTATGACTGGACTGTTTTGAAGAATTATCGAGCGACCGAATTTACTGGAAGTCGAGGGAGACAGTCCATGAAACATCGTTGAATGATAAAAGAAAACATTTTTCATCCACTGGCTCTTCACTTAAAGAGGCTGCAAAGGAACAACCCATATATAGAAACCGATGAAAGTGGTCTACCCTATTTTGTAATAAGTAACTTATGTATGTGAACATCTACTAATGCTCTACTGTTGAGTGATTACTATGAAGTTGCTGTGGCGTAGGTTTATACACAAGGTAATCCGGTTAGTGAAGATTTCGGATTATTGTCTGATATACTGAGTCAGTATCATCTTCTCCATTTGAAAAATGACGTAGACGTGATAGCCACAAGGTCAGTTTTGTCCAAACACATGTGTTGGGTAGAAGTGAGTGTGCCAGGTAGTGTATTCAAATCGTTTAGATGTCAGCTGCTGACAGCATGATTGTAAATATTTACTACTGCTAAAATCACTCGTATTCACGCTGGAGACGATGAACTTTGCACTCAGAAAAGTTTCCGCGGACATTGAACTCACATTCAGTCAATACCCGACGCGATTCGGAGCATCGATCATGCAGTCGTTCATGTCATCTGGCTACCTTAGGACTGTATGTTTGTGAACATACTTGAATATCCTAGTAATATAAAATGTCAGGCTACCTGTCAGTTTCAATTCGGCTGAACAGTTCTATTATGTAAAAGTCTTATCAAAACGTATGCTTACAGAACTTATCCCCTAGAACCATGTCAACTTATAAACCGAGCCCAGAATAGGAGGTGTATTCCATACGGTCCTTCACATCTCCCCCCACACACTTCTGCTTAATTTCTTATCTCGCAATATCTGATTTTAAGTAAATTATATGTCACCCCGACTTCAACCGTATCATGTGGTACGGCCGTTTCAAATAATGGGCTGGTTATAATAGGACTGTCACCTCATTTCACACGCATCTTATCTTGAGGGTTTAAATGTACACAGTTCTCTCTTTCTTTGCAAATCAACCATATCATGGCTGAAACACTATCATGCGCTCTACCATACTATAGATGTAGGAAGCCGGTTAGCTGATGTGGTAGATGCTTCACCTAAAATGTGTATTTCCACTTCCCTATTGCCATAAGCAGAACCGGCTTTCACAAAGAATCGGTCTCAATGACCACTTGCGCAGGTGTTGGTTCATGTTTTAAAACATATTGTAGCAAAAATTCGTTCAATAAAACACAGTATTTAATTTCCAACTTGCTCGTTCCCAAGCCACGCGCTCGTTCGCGTTAATGAGGCAACATTCCGGTCCACAACACGGCGGCGTTTTCCATTCACACGTCGTGTGCAGTTCCGGCTGGTTTGTGTGTGTGACTGACGCCTTTTCTCATGGGTTCTTATCTCCTATTCCTCGTCCGTTTATACAATTTGGATGCACAATGGCTCGTCCAGTCGCTCACGCTGACTATAAGCCATTCATGATGGGCTTTTTGACATACCTTCCCACCGCACTGACGTATTCGACGGAGCGTTTGAATACTCGTACCCCCGAAGTTGTCATCCGTCACAATATTAGCGGAATGTCCACATTTAACGGAAGTTTATTGATTTTTTCCTGATGTTAATTTTAAATATGACGTTTTATGTGAAATTCCATCAACTTAGTGCACACTACCTCGAAAAAAACCAGCTTTAGGATAAGGCGGGTCAAAAAGTGTAGTGTGGTATATCCGGTCTCTCAAGACAAACTAAACATATAACCCCGTACGTTAACTGCATCACTCACTGAAAAATCCATACTACTTACACAGTACGAGTAGATTATAAAACATTGGAGACCAATGTGTAACCCATTCCCTGAAATGACCCAATTTTTAGTTGCCCGAAAGATGAGGCCTGAAACTGATTTCAGCGCACATATTTATACATCTATGTAAGCTTAAAGAATGGACACACATTGACTAGTGAACATTTTGCCATTACATTTCAAAAACACACTGCGGTACGATATCAAACCAAAACACTGTGCTTAAATGAATGTTGCCTATCTTTCAGGGCGTCTCTTGTCAGTCACTCTTCACTTATTTTCAGTTGTTGGGTTACGGATACAGACTTACTGATTATATCGACTGTTTATCGTGCGTCCTTTAAGTTAGTTGTCAAGTCACAATTTCACACTGTGATTGACTTCACAGCCTATTCAGTACAATTACCGGTGCAGTAAAGTTGAGCCATCGTATTATACTACTCATACCGCGGCTATTCAGTAGCAGGTGCAGAGCATAAATTTTGACATCGTACAAGCCACAGGAAAAATGCAGGAAGGATCATCAAAGTGCAGCATCGCTCATAATGGTCCCTGCTACTTAATGGAACTGAGCATTGACGTCTGTGGCAGCTGAGATGGTCTGAGGCCGAATACCGCGTGCAAATGATTGGTTTTGTGTCTGGTTTTGTTTAAATGCTTAACCCATGTATTGCTTCGTCGAATGAACAACCCTTGTGACATCCGCGTTCTTGGATCACAACACCGGTATGCTGAAGATCTCCGGTCGTAAATAAGCCTGTCCCTGTACAATATCAAATATCCAGGTTATCCATCCCTAAACGGACAAATTGCCTACTTTTCATCTTACACTCCATTGACATTATCACATAGTGAGTAATTTGGCGAACAACAGTTTGTCCATCGACATCACCTTCAGTTCGATGATATTTTTCTCATTGGCGAACAGAATATTTACTCAACTCGCATTACATCCAGTCCGTTATAACAGGATTCTTCTAATGCATGACATTTGTATTTTTCACTCGTTTGTGAAAACACTTTAGCATAATACATACCGACTTCATGACCAGTTTGTACACACTGAAACCAAAGTTTTAACCTAGTGTGTGCTCATCACAAAGTTGTTTCTGGCCCATGCAAACGTGTTCACCTCATTAGCCCGTTTCCTCCATGTACTCTTAAATGTGCTGAAGATTGTGTCAGTTTCCTTACCCAGTTTTGTTTCACCTTGATGGCTGATTAAAATTGAACACAGTGATATGCTCGACTTATATGTAACAGGAACATTCAATCAACAGTTGACTTATCTAATGTGCCTCGAATATGTAGCTTGTGGATCCTCTGACAAAAAGCGTTACAAGCAAGCGAGGGGTTTTTTGATAGAAAACGTTTGAAGCAGCAGATGTTATTCTTATATCCTGAGTTCTAGTAAGATGCCGATAGGCTTCACTTCTCCTAACCGGAATGCAGATGAAAGGATTGTGGCTCGAATTCAGAAGGGTATCGGTCATCCTAAGTTTATGACTGTCCGAAGTTTCAAGGATAGTGTCAATTATTTTTATATTCAGCATTCCAAGAACTATTAGGAATGAACTTTTTTCTCTACGGTATTCTCCAACTGAGAAACTAGTCGGTTTGATTCCGAAGGAAAATAATACTATTTTTGCCCACTTACCATAGCCCGTCAGAAAGAACCAAATTTTGGACAAAGGACGATCATCTCGGATCGAACTAGCCAAACCGCATTACAGGACATGTGGTTAAACATGTAGTGTAACGAAACAGATTTAAATGCCTTTTGTTTATAGACGATCATCATACTAGTTAGATGTGCAGGCTAGCTCGTTCTCTCTGCGTTTTCGTAACCTAAACGATTCTGGCTTGAAAACCTAGAAAATTTGCGTTCCGAACCACACCACAACAATGTCTGTGAGTCATCATGGTTCTTTCAACCCGTTAACATGTCTAAGGTTTCTGCTGATAGGTTTGGCTCCCAAACTACATACACGCCTCAGTGCAGATTTCCAGCTACAGGACGCACTCCTATGGTTGACACTGTGCTCTACCGCAAAGACAATCATCTTCATTAGTTGGTAATATTAGATTTTAACTGGTTATTTTTATTCTCATGTCGCTGATCAATGAAGCATGAGCAAGAGGGATGACTACGCCTCTTGCCTGTTTGCTTCCGTTTAGAGACAGTTCATAACATGATGGTATCGATGTAGGTAGGGTCTGGGAATACGGTAGAGAGATCTTGACACCTGATAGCTCGGAAATGCATTTAGATTGATGATGAGTCTCGGTTGTACCTGAAAGTCATGTTACAGATCTGTTGGCAGGTCTAAGTTGTTTGGTTTGTTTGTCTTTCAAAGATTTTCTGTATAAGCGATACTGATGCTCACATACTCTCTCAGGTTTATGCATTCGGAGTATCCTAAAGTTCATGCTGAACATCACCTAGGATTAAACACTTCATTTGCAGTCAACCCCTACCCATCGAAAGTGCATTAGACTGATTTTTTGCATTTGCTAGCTCTACTCAGTGGTGCATATCTTTGACACGGCCAGGATTTTGAAATCCGGTCACCCTTTGATGAGGTCACCTCGTTGACGATTGCATCACTGACCTCAAGTCAGGCACGACCGGATTATCATATCTGAACTACCAACCACGTTCCGTTGTGGTTGTTCGGTCAGGTCGAATGTGGGTCAGTGACAGTGCTCATTATGTCGTTTCATGAAAATGTGAACAGAGTTAAATTCCGACTGTGACAAGGGTACCTAGTAGCTCTTACAACAGTGAGGCTTGAATCTACTGCTTCTTTTCGAAGAAGGACGACTGGAAGGTATTTCTGTGTGCGATCTCTGCAACTTAGTATGTATAGGGTTCAGATTAGGTCGATCAAGCTCTGGACTTGGGGTCAGTGCCCTTCGAAGTTCACTGTCCTTATTTTGTTTAGCTTGCTGCTTTGGACCCTTTCTCGTGATCTAGAAATCTCTATCCTCTGCATAACCGTTGTCTTGAGATAAGGTCTTCTGCCGTAAGCTGGGTAGTTCCATTCTGTTGACAGTAGAAAGTACTGGTCTATATGCTGGATCGTGATGACTAGTTGGTTAGCGTTTCGATAAGTTTTATTCTAAATTACCATTGATAAGCTTACTAAGTTCCTCTGTTTTCCTTGTGAAAGATGGCATTCGGGTTTTGTTATACCCACTAGTGTTGTGATCCAAGAACGCGGATGTCACAAGGGTTGTTCATTCGACGAAGCAATACATGGGTTAAGCATTTAAACAAAACCAGACACAAAACCAATCATTTGCACGCGGTATTCGGCCTCAGACCATCTCAGCTGCCACAGACGTCAATGCTCAGTTCCATTAAGTAGCAGGGACCATTATGAGCGATGCTGCACTTTGATGATCCTTCCTGCATTCTTCCTGTGGCTTGTACGATGTCAAAATTTATGCTCTGCACCTGCTACTGAATAGCCGCGGTATGAGTAGTATAATACGATCGCTCACCTTCACTGCACTAGTTCAGTCAGTTATCTTCAGGTTTGAAATTGGAAAATATGATGTCGTTCAA
>LUCH01007108.1:25006-36364 GCA_013368495.1 Paragonimus heterotremus
TGCTCGAAATATACAGACCGAGCGATGCGCACAGCTGCAGCAGTCTTTCACCATTATCAGTGCGTTGTGCCCGGTCACCAGACATACCTCCTAGCCGCTTCTCATCCGGAGAAAGTAGACCAAGCTGAGCATTAAGATCGCCCGCTAGTGTGATGATGTCCGACTGTTTAGTTTGCCTCAGAAGGTCAACGAGGGCGTCGTAGAACGCATCCTTGGCAGCATCCGAACAGCTGTCCGTTGCAGCGTACGCCAATACAATGAATATACAACGCCTTTCTGATTTGCGCCGACAGACTTTTACCGTCGTATTGAGTCTAACAGCGCACAAGCGACTGTTCACTGGAACCTGATTGTGAAGTCGCTGTGTGAAAGTACAGCTGCCCTTTTATGTCAGTCAAAATTTGATTGGCCCTTTCAGCATTTTGGGCCTATGAAACTGCCTTGATATTGTAACTCAGTGCTTAGGTTTTTCATAGTTGAGCCTTGTTACCTTGTTCTCACCGTACGCTATGCAGGAGATACTGGCTAGGTGCCAAGCGAGTAACGAACTTCGTATACTAACACACGTTTACCATGAACAAACGCGGTGTAAACAGTTTATGTGCCTTTTTGAGATGAGTAAGCATTGCGGCTTTGGAGAACTACCTTAGTCAGTAGGTTCCTGTTGCTGATTTTAGCTATGCAAATGAGATAACCCACAAAACTACTCACAGCTGGCTCAGAAACGTAGTTTTAATAAAATCTCATATATAACAGATTTCAAGCGAATGAGATTTCGCTCCTTTAAGCTCCATCACAAGACG
Source organism: Paragonimus heterotremus (assembly GCA_013368495.1). Taxonomy (NCBI): domain Eukaryota; kingdom Metazoa; phylum Platyhelminthes; class Trematoda; order Plagiorchiida; family Troglotrematidae; genus Paragonimus; species Paragonimus heterotremus. The sequence continues at coordinate 25,810 of LUCH01007108.1, forward strand.
TCACTGAAGAACGTGCGTTTTGCTTGAAGATCTAGTCGCAGGCTCTCGTCAAGGAAAGTTAGCCAGCCGCTTCCTGGAGCATTTAAACGACGTAACCTGCCTATCAACTCCACGGAAATATCACTCAGAAAGCCTGGATCCATTGAACTCAAGTGTGCAACCCGAAGCTTAACAAACAACAGTGTACAACGCAGAAGACTCTCAGATGGATTCAACGTGATGAATACGATGTTAACCGCAACGTTTGCCTCTCATTCGGGAGGGGCAGTTTCTAAACCAAATGTGTGGATTTAACGCCCTTCTCCTCCCAGGTCATCTGCTTGTTCTATGCTAAGTGGTATCTTTCGTTGGTTACGATTATATCCTTCGTTCTGTACACTCGTGTAATCCCCCGTCGGGATGGGGATAAAACGGCAGCCGACTATGGCAGTTCGTATCAAAAGTCTGAAATGACAAGCGCACGGTAACCTTCACACAAAACATTCATCACCTAGTCAGTCTTTCCTGCATGGCGCACTGTAAGAACGTGGTGACATGGTTCAGTTATGCGAAGGCTAAGCACTGAATTACGATATCATGGCAGTTTCGGGGACCATGACTCACATTCGAGCTCAAAATGTTGAAAAAGTCAACTAAACTTTGATTGCCCTGAAATGGCAGTTTTATGTTCACTCAGCAACTCTACAATCAGGTCCACGTTCACATATCATCATCAAGAGCTTGCATACATCACCCAAGATTATGCCTGACAAATGACTGTTGTGAGTAGTAATGATCTGAGCCATACTCCTCACCGCTATGCTTTCTAACCTGCATATCCTCCATTCTTGCTCACTCAACGTATCGCTTCGATCATCTAATCTCATAACACGCCTCTTGTGCCGATGATGTGCATGCCTTACTGCGCTTTGTTCATTGTGACTGCCGATGGTTGGAAGAAATCTCCGAGTAACAAGGTTACACCGTAGTCACGGGTTGTGAAGGCTTTGACCTTCTCGTTGAGAAGGTTGGAGGACTCCGTTCTCTCGGGTTGGGAAGTTTGCGACAATCCACAGGTCTACTTGAAAATGCTGTGGGGCATGACCGTGTGTCACAGTCAATGGCAGGTCGATATGTGTGATGTATTTGACTCCTTTTTCTCCTCCCTTAAGCCTGTTGTTTTCTTTCTCCTATTACTCTCTATACCTTTGTACCTTTTTATTACTCTGCTACCTCGTGAATTGTTGTCGAGACCAACGACAGACTGAGCCACCGTGCCCACGGGTACAACACAATGATGAAAACGATGACGATGCTTATGATGGTCGAACATGCGCTCCGCCGATAGTTCGCTCTCTGGAGCCTATAGATTGGATGTTGAGATGTTGAGTTCCATAAATTTCTCGGTCATGTCTTGTGTTGGTCCCCTACTTTGATATTCAGAAAGGTTTGTTCAAAGATACCTGTAAATCGCCACGCTCAACCAGCTTATTGAAGGTGGCACGATAGAGGGTCGACATGCTGAACGTTGCTTGGTTAACAAACGGCTATATGCGCAGTCGAGGTAAATTGAGGACCGTTGTCCGTCATCAAAATTGCCGGCGCTCCAAATCAGCTGGATAATTGTATTAGGCTGTTAATTGTAGAGTCTGTGTTGGGATCAGCCGCCAGAAATACTTCTGGTCGTTTGGCAAATGCGTTTATTGTAGTCATGTAAGCCTGTCTGTCGATGTTTCATATTGTCAACACTACCATACTACGGTTGCTGCACCACTAGAAAAGACCGTAAGAACGTATTTGGCTGATGATTTGGTGGCTACCCGATCGATGGCACCGTTCCAGTGCAGCATCCATTTGAAACCAGTTTACGCAACTTCATGCTAATGTTTTTGTCCAATCGTTTCTTGGGTAACCGGAGTAGAATTGTCCGAATAAGCACTCACTAAGTTTCTGTGGGATTACCGCCTGGTCCTCAAACCTGACAATAATTCACGATTGAAAGCGATTCCCAGCATTACAAGTATTGTCGTGGTTCACTGTCCAGGGTGTTCTGGTGTCTCATGTGTACGAAGGTTGTCACCCGCTGGAGCGTTTCACTGTTTCTTAGGTCGTTTAGGCTGTTGCTTTTACCACTCGAATAACATCCGAGAGCATGTGATTGACTTTGGGGACAACTATAGCAACGTCATTGTTTGTGATTTCCGGCTCTGAGGCTTGGGAGCTGATTACACACAGTAGGGCTTCTGTTTTACTGATAGTCGGCTGATGAGTATTTGAGCTTGAAGTCGAGTGCGAAGAATCTTATCGCCCAGCTTCTAAACCCGTTAGTCGTATAGTATGGTATGCCCTTCCTGGATCCGAAGATTGCAAGGAGTGTCTTCTGACCGGTGGGCAGCGTGAATCACCGCTCATACGACATTTGATTAATTTTCTTCACTGTAGTTGGCAATTTACTTTTCGACTTTACTGTATTCCTCAGCTAGAGAGAAAATGAGATCGACCTGGCAGCTTGTATAATAGCTTTTCAGAGCCATCCGGGAATAGCTTCGTCGCCAGCTTATATCGTGTCCATCGCAAGTCCCTTCCACGCGGATGTTCACAAGAAGCACATAGATAAAAATCCAAACGATTCCGAATAACAATGTAAATATTTGTTTTAGGTAGTATGTAGTACGATCAGTGACACGATATCAACCACATTTCTTGAAAGGGCGACAATTCACCTTCGAGTTATTGAAGTTGTTACACCCACTAAGTTCGGGATTGGAAGGAAGAGAGAAGAAAAAAGAAGAGGAGGGGAAGGGGACCTAAGTATTAGAAACTATCTACGTCTACGTTCAAACATTCAACATCAAGGCGCCTACACCTTACAAACAAACAACTGAGCTATAAGTGAAAGTAAGACGTCATCAGCAAACCGGTTCCTTACGACTTTCATTGCCCCGCGTCATCAACTGCACTCACGTCACAGACAACTCAGCAAAACAATGACAACATCCACGTCACTGAGCTCGGTTAGTCGCCATCTCACCTAACGCCGCGAGGTCTCCAGCCTCCGCCAATGCTGCACCTCCCCAGGTACATCAATCGATCAACAACATCCGTGACCTCTATCCAACATTGAATCTGCGTAATCACAACAATATTGCAGAAGCACTCTACACATTGAGACTGTGAAACACATTCAGAAATATTTAGGAGAACGCGAAATAGCGTCTAACATTGTTTGTGCTGCTTGGGAAGTGTCAAACAATAACACGTTGCCAGCATAATCAAGATCAACCAACCTTCCACCATGCAGGAGGTCCACGCCGGCATCTTGTGAGTGCTGCAGACGGTCGTCAATAATTTCGTCCATGATGAAATCGAACAAAAATGGTGAAAGGAGACAGCCTTGACGAACGCCCCTTCTGATGCTGAAACTACTTAATTGTTCACCGTAGACCCTAACCTGAGCTGAAGTATGAGAATAATGCTCCGACAGTACGTTCACGTACTTGTTTCAAGCGACTCTAAAAGGGTAGATTGATCCACTAAATGGAACATACCTTTATAATTTGGAAATACGGTAATTGTTGGCCGGTGGTACACATGACGCACCTCCATAATTTGACGAGCAGTAAAATTGTTATCTACACATCCTCGCCCGGAGTGAAACCTTGTCTGTTCTTCTCTAATGTTACCTCTCTAGCTATAGTGTTTCGAAAAAGTATACTAGATGTCAGAACTCTGGTAATGACCGGAGTCAAGCTACTTCCTCTGTGACACCTTTCTTGAATATGCGGACTATTATCGAATGAACTCAGCTAGGATGGGTGGTCTCCGTCGTTCACACAAGTTGAAACAATTACGTCAGTGCCTCTACCAACGTCTTCTGGCCTTTGAAAAATGCCACCACGATATCATCAGGGCCATCAGCCCTATTTTGTTAGAGAAACGAAATGCAATTGCAGACCTCAGTTTTAGTGGATGATTCTGAATCTAGTAAAAATCCCCAGCGTAGTCATGAAAAATACTGTGTAGCGAACAAGCTCGTTTTCAGTGATTCATCATCAGGCTAAATACATCACATTTATATCACGAATTTTACAGGGGAATCATTCTGAATCTACCAGTCAGGGTGCTGCATTATAGGTTTGTGGCGGCAACATAGTAGAAGCAGGAGACCAGTTAGAATGACTCTCAAAGTGTTCCGCTCAGTGTTTTAATTTCTGAACTTATTATGGGTGTGTGTCATCTTTCTCGGTGATAGCTTCACGGATAGACGGTCGTCTGGGACCAGTGGCACGGATAAGCTTGAAGTTTGCGGATGTTTCCCGAAACAAAAGCGGTCTCCATTTCCTTAACTTTCTTCATTAACCAAGTCTCATGACCAACCTTTAGGCTATGTTTCAGTTTCCTGCAGACACCTCCCAAACTTGTTACGTGAGCTGACAGAATGAATGTTCCGTCTGGCTTCCAACAACTCTAGAGGTCTCTCTGAGATCCAGTGTTTGTTCACTCCCGAACTGCCGTACCGCACGATACAGTACCTGCTTCATACATGGCCTGTGAGACTTGGGTCCGACAGTTGTGAGGATTTTCGCCGTAAGAACTGCCCAACACAAGTAAGAACGAGACGGCAACGTACCAACGCATGATCTTAGTCCAAGTTTGTGCCCCAATTTGAACGATAACCCTGAATCAAACCCAGCTACCTTTAAGTAACAGGCATGTGGTCTCCCTGAGACCAGTCCTGATTCGGAGATGGATGGCACCAATAATAGCAAGGATGCGCACAATATCGAAAACTAGTGGTGACTGAAAATAGCTTCTGGTCAGCGCACAGCTGTAACAGTCGCCCGCCATTATCTGACCGATCTGATGCTACTCGAAACGTGCCACCTAAACGAGATGCGGCTTCACTCAAGCAGCCGACCTGGATGTTCATTTTCCTGTCCAGAACGACTGTATCAAAACCATTTATCGACTTAAAGAGGGCGACCAGATCCGAGTAGAAGGAATCTGTCACTACAATCAGTAGGAGCGTAATCAGACACAATGAATAAATTTATGAAAGTCTTGCATCTCGAGCTGGCCTTCACAGAACCTGTCAAGCGGACGGCACAGCCTACGGTTAACAGGAATCCAATCTATCAGTACGGCTGCGGCCGTCGTGCTAAAGAGTATACCTACTCCAGCCTGACCTGTAACAGCGGCTGTGAAGTCACTCGAAGTATATAACCAGTATCGGGTAGACAGTGCGGGTGCTGTTGGTTCCATACGCTGACTATTGTCCTGGATTCTAGTTTCCGAGATACAACAGACGTCGACATGCAACGAGTCTAACGTTCGTGTGAGAGCGGCCTGTTGACCCATATGTTTTAGAGTGCGAACGATTGTAGGCACCTATATTAATTCGCATTCTAGGTCTAAGCAAGGGACGAGGGAGGCCTGAAGCCAAATGGCAAGAGACAGAACTTACCGGCTCAATGTTACCATGGTTAACTACATCTGCTGTAAGACCCGTGGAGTAATTATCGGAAATGGGAGTTGGGAGGGGCCTGAGAACTAAATTTGATAGGACTGGGGGAGGGATCAGCAGTAGCATGTTTTCGCCTATCCACCTTGCTGTATGCAGCAGATAGGGCGACCCGGTTTATACTGTGAGACGGCCGATACAGTATGGAATTACTTGTGTTGTGATTATTCATGGTTGTGTGGTTGGCTGAGATAATGCCAGGGCGCCCAGACCTAGACATGAGGACGATTAGGGTTCTCAACCAAAACCTTTGGCCCAAAAGCCTATACCGGAAGGCAGCGGGTGAGTGGCAGTGTACCAGAACTGGTACGTTTTTCGGAAAAGATGCCACCTTTCTTCCAACTTCCAGCCAGGAACATGGGGTTTGCTGAACCTCTACCTATTGGCCTGCCTGTCATGAGTGACTCTATCGGTATGGTGGCCACGCCGTCAGATTTAGTTCAGTAGGTCATCGAGATACGAAAGACGTCACACTGCGTCAAGGTCCAATCTTACTGTGACGAAATCGCACATAACTGGTTATGTCCCATTAGTGCATCTGACAACCGTTGCACCAGTCTAAAACTATCCCTCTCGTTTCTAGGAGAGAGCATTACGTGATGTGTCCCATGTAATACTCTGTTTATGAGATGAGTTCTCATTCGTATTTTCAGGCCATTTTGGAACGTTAGTTTTCCTTTCAAAGCATTGTCGAAAACCTGGACATAACGAATGTCTGTCGGTTTTTTCAACCGATATCCGTTTATTTGGCGGTCGTTTCTACCTGCTTCCCATCACTTTCGTATATCGCGCTGTTTTACTACCAATGTGGATGAAACATCATCGGTCAAAGAACAGGAGTCACAGGATACCTCATTAACTGAAAAGACAATTGTCAAAAGCTACAAAGTTAGCCAGGGTGGCGATATAAATACCGTTAACTTATTGGGTACAGTCATTGGAGTAAAGGTCAGTATTTCATATAGTGTTTCGCTTTTTCTGGTATTTTTATGACTTCATCTGTGTAGACTTTAATTTTAGTAACACAATAGAATTGTCTGTTGTTTATACAGAGTGTACACGAGTCATCAATCGTTGTATACGTATGGTAAAACGATGGTACTGTTTCTTATAGCATCAAGTGCCTTGTGTGAAAACTAAAAAAAATGTAACTGCAACCTTCAGAAGAATAGGACATGTTAAGTGGTTTATTAGAACAGAGCGTTGTGGGTTACAAACATTTTCATTTATTCCCTCATTCATATGCCAAAAATGGGAATATTTTTCGATTCACTATGATGATAACAGCCAAACAGAATGAACATAAAGTAAAAGGTCACATGATGTATCATTCAGTTTTTTTGCATGTACCGGTATGTTTGATTCGCAAAATTTAATTGACGATCAGAAGTTTGGAACTGAAGTTACACAGTAACTCGGTAAACAGGTTGGACTGTCTCCAAAATGCTTTCCACGCTTTGTTGTCCTTATGACTATCGTCGGTTTGGGATAATTGTTCGAAGTCTTTCGGTGATCCTTTGTCGGACGCACGGATTCGTTCTGCTACCATGGTCGTTAAGGGAATTGCAGGCGTCTTCACGCTTTCAACTTTCAAAGCGGATAAGTTCATTTTGAAGCGAGTGATGCCACATCAATTTCGTGAATGTATAGGTTTAAACTGCGTAAATTGTAAGCATGTTCTACAAGTTTCACTAGTACATACTAGTTTCTTACACGACTAGACACTGTTCATCCCTCTTACTTGCTTGGGTGTTCTTTTAAAGAAGTCAATATCTCTGCTTTCCTACTCCATTAGTTTTTCCCAATGCAAAGCAAGCCTGAAAGAGAATGGTCAGTGATTTTCCTTCACACACGTTTGGCACGCCCTACCTCCCCAGACTCGAGAGAAGAGAGCACGTCTTCGAATGCCTCTCCGTCCTACTCTTCTACGTCCAGTCGTGTGCATGTTTTCGATCCGCGCATTCTTGCACACGCCCGACGAGTGAAAACGGGGGATAGACTGTTTGTCAACGGTTTTCTGTCTTACTACACCAGACCCTCTCATGCATCCTACGCCGCTGATGGACATGTTCCGAAGCTTTGTGCAGTTGTTGCACAGCGTATGGTTTTCATGGGGCATGCGCCCTATAGTTCTGTCGACGACCTTGAGGATTCAACAGGCTCTTCACTTGAATAGTCAAGCATTTTCGATCTGGTTTATCAATCCGGTTTCTATTCAAACATTTTCCTTCTTACTCACACAATTCGTAACCACAACGGGAGACCGACAGAAGTTTATCATTTCTTTCATTTGCACAGTTGTCTTTTGGCAGAAATTGACAATACGACATATAACCGTGGATACTGAATTAGATTTTATATCAATACTATATTAATTCAATTGGTCTTTTCAATGGCGTCTGAAACTGGCGAAAGTGCTGACTGCATGTGATTCTAACCGTTTGCAAATAATGGACAGCAAACTAGTCAGGCCGTGCTTTTTCTCAATGCTTACGGTTAAGCTTACGGGCGACTGTGTGGTCGCATTCAGCTGACACCTTGGAGTTCGTATGGATGACGGAAGCTGACTAATGGTAGCAAACACGTTGGCATTTTTATGATCAGACATCCACAGGAAGAACACGATACACAATTCCCTCTCGTATAATGACTTCCAGGGTGCATCAAAACATTCCTAGTAGGGGCGTTCTTCGTAGCGAATGACGCCTGCCTGTTCGGTGTTTATAAGTTAGTCGTGGGGAACCTGACACGGGATCTTGTGGATTTCTCCAGACTATCACCGATGACTTACAACCGTATGTTTTCTTCGCTGATCCACAAAATGTAATATGTCCATTGCTTTCTCGATCAATTCTGTCTTGCCACACAAGGCGACGTCGGGAGTCTTCCTCGGAAATCTCCTAGTCGGTTTCAATGTCTTCTTCCGTTCGGTATTCACAATTGCAAGTAACTTCGTTGTCCGAACATATATGTGTATACAAACGTTTTTCCCCTCAGTTTACAATTGTTTTTAAACATCATATCAAAGATTCACAAGGGCGAAACTCATAGGTTAAGACATTAGATAACCGAATATGACTAAAAAGCAATTGAAAACAGTCACTAAAGGTGGTGATAATGAAAAGTGAGTTATTTTATGTGGTATCTTTGTTTAGCGGGAGAAATTCGATGCACAAACCGCTATACCTGTCTCTTACTGCAATTAGGGATGTTCTGTCATTGTCGTAAGGCTGCAACGGGGGTCGTGCTGTTTGCTGCAAAAAGGAACAGTGCTAAAACGCGCGTATGTTGTGCTTCGTCCACCCCTATATTTGTTTTCCCTTGTTCAAAAGAAATTTTCAAACGTTTACCATACGAAGTACGTGCAACACGTGAGGTCAAACAACAGTGCGTCATATTAAACATTCTCTGTTCCCAGGGGTCAATCACGTGATGAATTGCCTGAGTCGCTATCGCTTCAGTCGTCGGCCCCAGGCACATCTTACTTAGGTTGTAGTGGTCAGTCATTCGCGTGTTTTGAACCGGCAAATCAAAGTACGCTCACCACTAAATAATGGATATCACGTTACGAATGTACTAAAGATTGCAGCCTAAAAGAATGTGTGCGAGGGAGTTAGGGTAGAAAGCCATTATCGATTGTTCTAAACAACCCTCGTGAACACAGTACTTTGTGATATGGTGGATGCTTATCTGGAGAAGATCGGGCAACATCAAAAGCAGTTGTCTCCCATTTCATTGACATGGGTTATTTAGTGTATGACGTGCGACAATGAAGCCTCTGGTGGTCGGTTACATTCACAATATTGTAATTTGCCTCCGTATGCACAATCGTTGTGCGTCACTCCCTTCAGTGGATCCATATTGAACTTTTGTAGTCCGCACCACATTGAGGATGTTTGTTTGACCAGATATAAACTGCTCAAGATTAACACCCGATCATGGTACTTACTCAGAGTGTTAAGTCATGCAAATTTTCGAATTAAACTGGTTGGTCACCCTCACGGCGTTGGCAACGAAACTTAGGTATCAGCCACTGTACTTAAAACAGTTTAGTCAAGCGAAGTTTTTCTGAACTTCTGGGAGATGACTGGTTTTGTCTCCGAGCCTGTGAATTTATGTTTACTGTGCCCTTCTCGTTTGTCTGAGGTTTTTCGTACCTATTTCTCAAAGCAATGGCGGCCATCTGTTAAACCTCTCACGACTACGGCAAAACAGTCTGTCAAACGTGGAGACAACGAACGACCTGTGTTTATCCGCGAACATGAAATCTGAGTTGTATCGCGTCCGGACAAATGTGGCATCTACTAAGAGCATCCCAATAAAGATTTTGATATTCCTGATGAGTAGTAGGTGGTTTTGGTTTTCATATGGACTGAACATCGCCCACAATTGATCGCAGATGTCGCATTCCCATAGATTTTCCAGTCGGCCCCTTTCGAACAGCAGAAGCACTGGACTCAAATTTCGCTCTCATTAGAGCTCGTCAGGAGTGTGTATCCTTGTCAATGCCGGGACTAGAACTCCGGCATGCTTTCATGATACAACCGTGTTGATCACTGCGTCATTGGTCTCACGTTAAGCACGACCGAATTATCATATGTCAAAGCTTAAACACTTTCGCTTGTGTGTGATGATCAGGTTGTTCGATCGCCTGCAGAGGAGACACAGTAACTGGTACTCATGAGTAATCAAAATACCGCTCAATAAGTTAATGAATTTTGTGATTTCAACTTGGGGAGAAGTTCTAGTCGAGGGGTCATCGATTGGAGTTAACAGACAGTAACTGTGTCTCCTCTTGAGACGATCGGGCAGCCTGATCATTACTCACAAGCGAAAGTGGTTGAGTGTTCACATGATAATTCGATCGTGCCTAATGTGAGGCCAATGACGTAGTGGTAAACACGGTTGTATCATGAAAGCATGGCCGGAGTTCTAGTCCCGGCATTGGCAAGGATATGCACTACTGACGAGCTCTAATGAGAGCGAAACTCGAGTCTAGTGCTTCTGCTGTTCGAAAGGGGCCGACTGGAAAGTCTATGAGAATGCGACAGCTGC
>LUCH01007109.1:3042-26738 GCA_013368495.1 Paragonimus heterotremus
AACCAAGTTATAACGTAGGCTGTCTTCCACCGGAGGTACTGTAAGAGAACCAAGATGAACGTAAAATTCAGATAAATAATTGACCGACGAGCGTGAAGGCATAGCTTCAATTATGAATTATTGCGAATACAACCGCAACGTGGTTGAGAATTGCAACTTCAATTGCGTCCATAAACCCGAGCAGAATTGAACGTTCCTGTAGAGTAGGAATATGTATTACACCAAGAAAATTCCGATGGAATCAATTTCACAACCTAAAATCGATTAGGAAAGCCAACACGATGCTTTTGTCGAAAAAAATTGGCGACATATTTCTTAAACAAAAGCGGAAATATGGACCATTTTTAGGTATAGCTGACTTTTCTCATTGCGACGCAACTATTATACTCGATTAGATATGTATATTTGTTCCGTGCTGTGCATTTTGATATTTCATGAAAAATTTGAAAAATCGTTTATCGCGCCTAAGTGGCCATTTCTAACTCGTTTCGGCCTTGAAGCACCATACCGGCGAACTACACAATTGCCGTTGTAAGTGTCCTAAACTTTCCAGCTGGGAGTTTTCTTTAATGTCACTTTTTTAGCAGGTCACCTCGTCTCCATTCCAACGCACATCCTGATTTCATGTAAAAGTTAACAACAATGGTGCAAACGAGTGATGCAACATAGTGAATTGTTCCACGTTGAAGTAGGTTATAGGAGTTCCTGATGTTTGTGGGTCTACAACAAGCTTAGTACTCACGTTTCAACAACGGTTCGATTGTCAATACTAGAATCACGCTTCCCTGCTTAGGTACGTCCAAATTTAAATAAAGTGTTTCCACAACTATGAAGTCGATTTTCTCTATATTTTACCCTCAATCCTCCGAAATAAAGTACAATGAGACTGCGTTATTTTTCTGTTAATCCCTATACTATTGAACTACCGCACATTTCTTGTTTACGTCTTCGAGAGATTGAAACAAAGAAATATTCAGGGAACAGATTTGCAATATTTTATAATGTGCAACATGTCACAAATTTTCATCAAATTTAATAGCTAGAGAATATATTTTGACTAGAAGAAAACGGAGGTATTAACTGTCTATCGATTAAACGCAGCGTCCAAGCACTGGTCCTTAAATTGCTCCATTAACCGCTGCAACTTTCGATGACCTTTCCTTTCTATCTCTACACCGAAGGTGCGAATCTTCAAGAAGTCTTGTATCCATCCTGACAGTATTGAAGGGAAACCACAGGTCTATATTTCGAGGATTAACAATTGATCATTCTGGCCAGAATCAGAGGAAGTTGTGTTTGGATCACTCCAGTTGAAACTTGTGGCTGGACGGCAAAAGGACAGGTGGGGATCAAACCACGGAACTGCCGCACTCAGCACAGCGATGCTCCCGTCCGACAACCCGTCCACGACCAGCTGTGTGCCCAATGCCAGTCTTAACTGATCTCTATACTTATACCCCATGGGCCAAACTATCGCACTGTAGGTCCTACACGTATATAACCCTGTACTGATTACATAATAATAATATATTTCTCCACGCATTTGTAAGAAGCATGCTCGGGGGTGCGCGATCCTGACATATAACTACATGCGGTGCAAAGCAACAAATGGATATAAAACAGGACAAATTCGAAACCTGGTGACAACTGAAGAAGTGATCAAAGGGGAAATAGTCACAGTTTATAACGTTCGAGTTACACATAAGAAAAGAAGATAGTTCTTCTGTTCCACGGATTTAGTCCAAAAAATGAGATGTTACACTAATTTATCTTTTACAAGGTTAAGTAAAGACGAAGTTTCATATATTTTGAAGTCAACTTGCGAAATATGTGCAAATGTATCTTCGAAGGAGTTCCCCGTTATTTGACGAAACTTCGGTGAGAAAAATGTTGAAATAATTCAGTTTGGACGAGGGAGGACGTTAATATCCAAAATCAGGCGAAGAATCGAGCAGAATTCAGCGCGGGACCGCGGTGGCCGCTGGAAAGCGTTGAAAAGTGGAAAATCTCACCAATCGCTCGGCCAATATTGGGTTTTGAATTCCCATTCATCGCGAAAATTCTCTTTGTATCATGGATACCCGTGGGAATAAGAAAAAGAGCGCAGTGTCATGTGTTAAATGGGAAAATGTGAAGTAAGCAAATGTAATATGAAGATTAATGTAAACGTTGTATTTTTTGACAAAAACTTTACGCGCTATCAATATTTTGTTTCTTTCCAATAAAGTATATAACATAGGCAAATAATTGTTACGGTAATCTGCGATAATTGGGTAAATATAAGCTACCCCAGACTGATTAACACGTGATAATCAGAACTCCGTCCGAAGTTTTGACGTCCGTTTGTTTTATAGGGTTAATGATTAAGCAAGGATCTATATTTCATAGCACATAATGATTACTAGGTGTTTTACTAGGAGGGTTACGAGGCAGGAAAGACAACACGATATGAATTGAGATTTCACTGAGTTTATTGTGTATTTTTGACGTCAGTTTGCTTTATAAAGTCAATGTTTAAAGTAGAATAAATAAATGTTTCATAGTACGCAACAGTTACTAATGATTAATGGGGAGGGTCTGAGGCACGGGAGAAAATCGCACGATGTGAATTGAGGTTACAACGACGTTATATAAGATGGACGAGGGAGATTTTTTTGAACAGTTTTCAGTGGAGAGTTTTAGTACGTTGGTCAAATAAACAGTCAATACTGGCTATCATTAGTTGTAGCCTGAATGATTACCAAGGTGAACAGGTTATTACGAATGGGCATACATATATGTGGAAAAGTGTATATTTGATATGTAGTCCTTTTTTGTTATGTTTTGGTTTAAGTACAACTCTGCTTAAATAAAGCACATGAATAAAATGATACGGTTTCGTGAATGTGTGATGAACCAAATACTAGATGGGTTGTGAGTTATCGACGGATAAACAGTAAACAGTTGCAGGCAAACTGTTTTAAATGAGACTCCGGTAGTAAAGATGGGTACATACGTTTATCCTACTGACGGCTAAACATTATCTGGACCACATTCAAAAAGGTCGTCAGAAGATATACAAAGTTTAAATATTGACATTATGTTTGAAGATGTAAGGAAGCTGCCCAGGCACTATTCAAAATGCTGAATGCTGCTACTGGCTCTGATTTTATTAGGAAGTCTATTCTAAACATAGGAATATTTTACAATAAAGAAATTGGCTCGCATCATTTTGCGTGCTAACAGGGTTAGCACATTGGAACCCTTCTTTTGTAGACCATATCTGGAGCTGTGTTGGAAATGAAATGGGAACATTGTGGTGATGGCGTCCGAGTGTGTCAGTTTACACATAAGTGTAAGATTCAATTTTAGTCTTCGCAATCAGAGTGGATCGATGCCAAGTTTTTGATAGCGTTCATTAATTGCTAGCCGAACGTTTCTTACATGATTGCACGCGTAACGGATGAGCACACTGCGCTAAACCGGATGGCGCAATCCTTGCCATCCATTCGCCCCACATTCGGCCAAGAGTCCACATGTTAACCGTCTCACTCACTCACGTATCCCTGGCCTATTCACAAGGTCACAGACACATCACGCGCTCCACAGTCCAGCGCGTGATTCAACATGCCCTGTCCATTCGGCACACACCGGCCCCACTTGGCGTAATTCACCTTCACTCACGTGACAGACAGTGACGCCTCGTCCCCTCAACACTGCGAGAGGCAATGTCGCATGCACGTACGCACGCGCGCATCGACTGAGCTAGCTCATGCGCGTGGCACGCGCACACAAAGGCGACTGAACTCGTAAGAGGCATAACACAACTTCTGATGCATCGTCTCGGAGGTGAACAAGTCAGCAACGTGCAAAGCCAACGGACACGAGGACGTGAGCCACACCACAACCGTACCGTTCCACATAGAATCCACTTGATCCTATCCCTATAACACCGCCAATACACAGCATACACATGGACCCTGCTACCCACACTATTATCTACACGGACAACATTTGTACTGCACGTAAGTCTCTCGGCTTGTCTACGTTCTAATCATTTTCCTGCTTATGACTGTGTCATACACCTTACTACTCAACTGTGTACCCTTCTTTTGTTATATGTAGTTTGTTTTAGGCCATAGTCATTTATTTATAGCCCACAACAATGTTCTACATATCGCACGTAACCAACTCTACTCCGTCACCACGAACTTCCCCTTTGAACTCGCTCTTTGTTTGTTTTGTGCTGCCGCATTGAACTGTTTACGCCACCGTGTTATTGGTCGATATTTGCTGACAGTTTAACTCCGTGTACAGAGTTCACTTGGTTGTACGTTGTATAATCTGCCAACCGTTGCCTATTTATCTGCAGAACCAGTCTTATCTGAGTGAACCTTCAGTATTTCGTCTTGTTCTGCCTTAAATCAAGAGGTCTACAGCCGCCCAGATAGACTGCGTATAGCCGTGATCCTGTCAGATTCTACAACAATCATTGGTTCACTGAATCATATGCCTTTTTGAATTCTAAGTGACAAATTTCAGCTTTTCCCTCCCATCCAACCTCTATGTAATCATATCGAGAAACAAACCAGGTTGGTTAGACAAGACCTATGCCTCACGAATTCATGCTCGTCTTCGGAAAGCAGTCTATTGATTACCCTACCCTTGGTAATCTCTTCCAGCAGTTTCACAACAAGTGATGTGAGTTTTACTTGTCAGTATTTGTCCACTTTGTGTTTCTTACCCTCCCTATTGATGCGTACAAACCCTGCCTCCCTCCAGTCATCTGGGATGGCAACCTTCTGGATGGCAAGAGTAAACAACATACTAAGAGACTCTGTGAAACATCACTTGGAGGTCTTAGTATCCTTGAGCGAATGCAGTCCAGCCCCGTCTGCTTATTCACGTCCAGCTCATCTAATCTCTCCTTGACCTCTTTCCTTCGTATTTCAGCTTCCTCCATCATTCGCCGTCTAGCACTTTCTGTGCCTAGGCCTACTGTGGTAGTTTCGAGGTCCGGAATATGTACCACCTCAAAAAAACCAGCGGAAAACTTCCGCTTTTTGTAACGGTGATTCAGTAACATTGCCCTTATTGGCCCTTTGGCCTGAAAATAACTGAAGAAGGCTTTAGAGCTCTTACGATGATTCTTTGCCAGATTCATTTCAAAGTTTTTCCCGCATTCATTCTGCATTTCAACATATTTATTTCAAACCGCCTTTTACTAATAAACCTGATGAACCCCCCGGAACGTTTGTATACAGCACAGGCTTTACCTCCTTCAGAGGAGAAAGAAAATATGTGTTGCGATATGTTGACATTTGCTCTCATCAGTCGCAATCGTAAAACATGCCAGTTATATACATCACAGAAAATAAGTTTCCAAACACGTATAGAGGCGGCGCGAAAAAAAAATGGAACGCTGCCTATGTTGGGGAAAACGTTTATGTCAGGGAACCCAGAGGTGTTATTGCTGTTGTATAAGGCTTATGTTAGGCCACATCTGAAGTACTGTGTGCAGCCTTGGAGCCCGCATATGGTTATAGACGTTAAGTTACTTGAGAGGGTTCAGAGAGGTTTTACAAGGCTGTTTCAAGGAATGCGAGATGACTCATATGAAGACAGACCAAGAAAACCTGAGTTGTTTTCTCTTGTGCGAAGGAGGGTTAGAGGAGACTTGGCAGAAACCTTCTGGATTCTTGAGGGAAGAACAGGAGTTGAGACGAAATCTCTGCACAACCTGTATGTAGACTCACGCCTCCGAGGCCTCAGTCTCAAGCAGGAGAAGAAGAAGATTGCCACATTGATTAAGGCTAACTCCTTCGTATGTCGAGTCAACAACTGTTGCAGCATGCTTCCACGGAGTGCAATAACCTTTGATAGTGTGACAGAATTCAGAAGAGAACTAGATGAGTGCTGGTCATCGTTCTTCCCGGACCTGTTGTGAGGGTTTATTTTGGATGAGTTTCCAAAGTACTTTCACTGTCGTGGACTCAAGTTAGTCACCTTTTTGTCTCTATTTGTCACTATTATCTCTCCTAAATCTGATTCATTACCTTCATTTTATTTACACAGTTAGTCGTAGTATCTGAAAGTATAGGTTATAGAAATTAAATCCTCATTGGTCTAACACTTAACCCTTGTTTCACGTCATTTAAATGGGAGGTAAACTTGTGTTTATCGGTGGTAGCTCCGACCGTGTTGCGTTCTGGTGACACTGAATAAACTATCCGGCTTTTATCTTGTTGCCTTCATACTAGCTCATGGAATTGAAGAATCTCTTCCCATTATCGTCGCAGCGCTGGGCGCCCTCAAAAGCTCACTAGTGCAAGAAACTGGACAATTTATGGTTGAAGTCGTTCCGTCCTGAAAACTGAATTGAACTGGAGGACAAACAGGGATTGGACACTCCTACAAACACACCAGTTATTATGTAATCACAACCGTGGACACCCGATAGGTTGCCTCAGCAACTCTTGCGCACACCGCGACTGATGAAAGTAAACGAAATGTTAACACGTCGCAACATGCCTTCTTTCTGCCCTGATGAAGTGGTTAAATGGAACCCAACGTTCCAGGTTTCCCGTTGAGCCTTTTCGACCTCATCTCCGCCCTAGAGATTTGTCTTTATGTCGACTACATCTTACTGCACAGAATTATCTTAAATTTTGGCCCAAGCTTTGTTAACGTAGTTGATACTATTACAATCTATCCAACTCAACTGTTTCGCATCCGACCTCAGATGTTATATATCCATACTTATGAAAGACCCAAGATGTTTTTGCGAGGGGTGTGATGCAAACACAACAAAGCTGCAGACGTACGATCCCACGGTTACTCTTGCCTAAAGGTTTTCCGACCTTCGAAACCAAAATGCTGTCAAGGTTTCTTGGTATAACGAGGTCCAAAACTGTAGCAGTTTGACCGTCCTTCCATCTCGTGACTTCATCGACGTGTTGAAGTAATGCATTCTCGTTTAGAAGGCTCAACATTGCCTCACCGAACGTACCACTGGCGGCAGGCAACAATCTCCAATCCACCTCCGCTGTGTTGAAATATCCTACAAAAAAGAGTCGTTGCGAAGTATTAGCTTGCCTTCTAACAACACCAAGGAGTCGCTGATCCTTCTGTCAGGTACAGGAGGGGCTTCTGTAAGCGAACAGGAGTAGCAACATCGTTCGCCGTCTACCATGGAATAGTTTAATACTTGACTATCTCCCACATTCAACTCTTCTTTTTAGCGCTGGCCATAGTACCGCGCTATTAACAACAGAACACCCCCATTCCACCATTTTGTCTACCTACACTGTGAATAAAATATACTGGACGGGGTGTGTTATCGACAGATATATCCACTCATAACCAGGTCTCAGTAACCACAACCACATTCTTTCCACCCAGCTCCCCTGACGGCCTATTCCATTTGTACTGCAGACTACCAGCATTGATATACAAGACCCTAAAGGACTTCTCACAACCTTCCCTGATTCGAGTTCCTTGGTTGGAAGTGTAGCTCATGGCTCAGGAATCACACCTGAGCACTCCCTTCTTTTTTCAAAGGAGGTCCTCTACTCTTTCCTAGCTTCAAGCTGAACCATCAGTAATCCTTACGCTGGGAAGCTCTTACAATAGAAGTATATCTTTCATCTGTCTACCATCCTCTTGTTCCATGGGTAGGTGTGTCAACGATACCTGTGGTCTCCATTCTTTGATGTACTGTTGCGCCGCAATTGACAATCCAGCACCAACGGAACGGCTACCATTCATCCACCCTGCTGAGTTTTCCGGTGTCACCATAATTCAACCGTAAGTAGCTGTGCATACCTACTCCACCGCGATCGTTACGTAGCTTACATCTCACAAATCACGTACAACTGAAAGTTCCTACGGAATAGGAGTATTTATTCCACAGTGAAAACCTCGATTGAAGCATTTTGAGAACGTAAAATTGATTACGAAGGCCAACAGGATGCATTCGTCGGGGGAATGGGAAACATTTCTCATGACGGAAGTGTAAGTGTGAGCCATTTTAGAGATATCCGATTTTATCGTTATAACACCAACGTCACATTTGCCTTAAAAGATGCATTCCAATATTTCACAAAAAATTTGAAGAATCCCTATCCGCGCCTGAATGACCGTTATAACTCGCTTCGGCCTTGAAACATCATACCATAAAATTACCGGGTGGACTAACTAAACAGGCAGGATGTCCGCGAACTTTCTACCACCGGTAGTGAGGAATGGCTGGTATGCATAAGAAAACTTGTGACAGAGGTAAAGAGAGATAGCCACCGTCTCGTTAATCATATAACGGTTAAATAACCACCACAACGGATCTGGAAATATTGCCAACCAACATGCACCAAATTTGAGCTAGGAGTCAGTAATGGCGGTCGGTACGTTCACATATGATGGCAAATCACTGAAGCTTATCTGAACTTTGTATGAGAAAATGTTGGCCAGGATCTCAGTTCTGAATGCTTTCTTCACAAGCCTTAGTGTGTTCCGTCGTGGTGGATTGTCAGGCTGGAGGTGCGAGTATTCCAACACCCTGCATGATACCTAAAAGCGGTGTGTTACATCCACAATCCCACAGCAAGCAAAATGAGGACGGTGTGGGCGACCGGGCGAGTCATCGCTCGACCGGATAGAATCAACGGGTGAGACATGGCAGGCAAAATAAGATGGTCGAATAAATCGAAGGTGTGATTATTCTAACACTTAGAAGAATACCCCCACATAGTTGTGGAACACGGCCAAAGCCCGCAGTGTATAAATGGTGGACAACACAGGCGAATAGACGGGCCAACGCTCAACGAAATCGGACCAATAGACGAGGGACGACAGTTAGAAAAAACCCCATAAAAGACACCAATCACACAGATAAGCCAGGCAGAAGTACACACGACGTGTGACCGGAAACCAGTGTTGTGTTTTGGACTGGAATTCTGACTCGTAAACGCGAGCGAGCGCGTAGCATGGTAACTAGGGAGTTGGAAATTAAAGATCGTGCTTTATCGGATTCCTTTTCTCTACAGTGGTGCTGTGCCCCAAACACAACGCAATGAAGTTGCCGTGGCCAAACCAATTTTCGGATGGAGACGTGGAAGAGTGGCTGTCAGAATATGAGGCGATTGCGGCGTTCAATAGATTGAAAATCGGAACACAGCTTTTGAAGTTATTAGAAACGCTGCTCGCCGAACAGGAAAAAGCTGTCTATATCTAAAAAAACAAAAGGCCACAACATCGTATCAAGAAACACAAACGGCACTGTTTCAAGAGGTTACAAAGGAACAAGACCGATAACGGGCAATGGATCGGTTTTGTGGTGCCGAATTTTGCGACGCTCAAGATCCCTGGTTTACCATCAGCGCTTATTACGACAGTTGACGTTGGCTTTACCGGAGGCAGATAAGAACGATGGATAGATTAGTGAGGAAGCGGTTTATCCAGAGTTTGCCACCGGGGTTGCAGGAGAGCGTTCGGATGACCAAGTCTTGTTGGAATTGCACTACGCCAACGCGTACAAACGCGAGTCGGACGGTTGGAAGTCAGGGTGCTCGAACAGAAAGTCAAGCAGTTTATGAAAACAGTGGAAGGTTTGGAATCAAGTTTAGAACCAAGAGGAGGACAAGTTAGACGAGCATGCGAACAGCTTTGCGGGAATCGTTGTTTTGTTTGTAATGGGGTGAGACCCTGCCGGCAAACGCCCTAACGGACGCCTTCATCCTCGTTTTCCATATGCAACGGGTTATTATGTGGGCGTTTTACGAGCAAAAGTTCTGATTGATGGAAAACAAAAGAGCGCGATAGTAGATGTGGTAGATGTTGCGTCGATTACAGCAGTGTGCTAGGATCGTTCTTCGGGTCCGGTAACTAGCATGTAGTCGTTGTCGGGGGGACAGCGTTAAAGGCAAAGGGGACTCAGAACGTTGAGATTGAGATAGGTGGTATCAGGCTATGTCTTGCGGCGTTAGTGGTTTATATTGCGAAAGTGACGATAATTGGCATCGATTCGCTACGTCAATTGGAGGCAAGCGTGAACCTGGAGAAGAACAAGCTGCGTGTTGATGGTAATGTTGTGAAGTTGCAACGCAAAGAGACCAGGGATGAAAGCCGAATGGGCAGCGCCTCAGTGAACTCTCTGCCGGAATGTCCGATTCCAACCATCAAGCAGTGTGGTAATGAGTCTGCTGACTTGTTTACTAACGCAGATAATCAATACGGATTCTGCGCATGGATAGATCACTCGATAGACCTACAGCCGGGTGAGCGATGCAGACCAGAATACTGGCGAGCACAGTTCAAGTTGATTCCGGAAGTGTGAATGCAGTGAAAAGAGGTGCTTGAGAAACGATTAATTCAACGGACAAACAGCCCATTTTCGTCACCGTTTGTGTTGACTAGGAAGGCCGATAGAACCTACCAATTTTGCGTCGACTTCAGAGAGCTGAACCGAGAGACAAACAAAGATGTTTTCCTGATGCTTTATGTGGAGGAGATCTTTGCACAACTATACGAAGCCAAAGTACTATCCCTCAATGATTTGCTCTCCGGTCACTGGCAACCACCAATGGCACGGAAAGGCAGAGCGAAGACTGTCTTTTGTGTGAACGGACAGCAGTATGAGTTCCTTAGGAGGCCGTTTGGTCTGGTCAATGCTCCAGTTACCTTGAAAGATCTCGTGGGGGATCAGAAGGTAGTAGCCGTATACGGAGATGGCATCGTTTTATCCTCCAAGACGGTGCCGAAACACGTGGACAGATTCCGAGCTATGTTGCAACGAATCGATGTAGCCGGCCTAAAACTGAGTAGTAAGAAGTGCCAAATAGGCCGAAGTTCAGTCGTTTGCTTGGGATACACAGCTCTTAACGGAAAAATCCGACCACCGTCAAAGAAGGTGACAGCCATTCAGAAATTTCCAACACCAAAATCGAAGCGGCAACTGAGGTGTTTTTTCCGGAATAGTCGGCTACGATTCAAAATTTACACCGGGGTTTTCTCAAAAAGCATACTCACTATTCCATTTGCTTACGGAGGACAGGAAATTTGTATGGATTGAGGATTGGAGGTTGTGTTCAACTAACTTAAACAGGAGGCTGCCAGCATTTGGCAGTGCCCGACAATCCGAAATTCGAATGAGCAATTCACAGTGTCAGTTGATGCATGTGATATCGGAATCGGGACAGTTCTTCCACAACCGTCGGGGAAAATTGCGTATGCCGACTGAGTACTGACGGAGGCAGAGGGGCGTATTCCACAGCGGAGGAAGAATGCCCAGCTATTGTCTGGGCGCCGGAGAAGTGGAGAACAAATATAATCCCGTTCACCCTTTATGTCGCGACCGACTACATACCCCTAATCCAGTTGAAGACGGCGAAGGATCCACGTAGATGACTGGCACGCTGAGCACTTCGACTACAAGTATTCAACTTTAAAATCGGACGTGTAAACAGTACGAACCTTATGCTTTGTCGCGACCGATACAGAAAAGTGGGCTACCAACTGAAGCCATACCGGTGAACACAGTATTAGTTGCTGATAAAGAAATTTCGGTAAGTCAAAACCTAGACCCTCAAGTACGCGAAATATTTGAACATCTGCTGGCAGATACCAAACCCAAGACGTTGACTTTGGGACTGAATGAACTGTTACAGATCTGAGAACGGCTACACTTAGAGTACAATCATTTCGTCGTCGATGTGGAGTTGGAGAGGAGGCTGCGACCTTCAAGATTGTCATTTATTCCATTGTACCCGAGGGATCATGTGATTAGACTGGTGCACGCAGATGATCACATGGGACGAGAACGCGTGTTCGGACTACTGTGAAGGAGAGTAATTTGGCCCACAATGCGAAAAGATGTGATTGTTTCCAATCTAGCCTGCCCCACTGCCAATGGAACCGAGAGGTTAGATGTTTCTGCCCCGCTCCTAAAAAGTTCAGATAGAAATCGCTACATAGTTTTCATGACTGACCATTTCACACGATGGATGGAAGTCATTCCGACGTTAGATCAAACTAGCGAAGCGGTTGCACACGCTTTCATGAACAGTGTCCTGGCCCATTTTGGGGTACTGCACAGAGTTATCACGGACCAAGACCCGTGTTTTGAGGGCGACAATTTGAGGAGATGCTGAAGAATTGGGGATTAAGCGCCTGAGTACATCTCCGTGCCATCGGCGAACGAAAGGGGTAACAGAGCGGTTCATTCGTTCAACGAGGGAGTGGCTGACTAGTAGAGGCAACAACTGAGAGAAGAAATTACTCGATGTTTTGATTGGACAACGCACGACGAAGCATACAAAAACTGAGAGTTTGCCAATCAAGCTGACACACGGGATAAATTCAAGGATTCCCTTGGATGTCTTCGTGTCCAGAGGCACAGAGGGGTAATTACTGTCGCGAACTCGACAAAACCTGGAGCACCGTGTTCTTGAAAGGACAGCAAAGACACAATTCCGCAATAAGCCTTTTGAAGTAGAGCTCTTAACCAAGTGAGTAGACAGCACTGTGCCAAAAGTTTCTGGAGCGGGACGAGAGAGAACATCAGCATTCTTAAGAGGGATTTCTTGGTTTGTGAACTCATCGACACGCGTTCTAATGTCTCAGCTAGTTCAAACGAACCCTTTAGGCAATGGGGAGATAACAGTTAGCTAATGGTGCCACCAAGCCACAAACAACACAACAAACCGCGCGCGATTCGAAAAGGGCAAGTAATCACTGCATGGATATTTAACTTGAAGTTTCTCATATAATTATTTTTGACAACATTTTTACCGTACAGTCTGCCCGCATTTTACCTACGTCCACGTTTGTCTAAAAAATATTTATATATAAAAAATTATGATGACCAAAACCGGTCGTCAAACAAGATCGACTAGTGTGAAAACCACTTGTTCTAACTCTAAAGGAGATATTGAACGACCTAACGGCAAATGCTTTAGGCCCAAAACTTTTAAAGGCCATTCCAGAGAGGTTGCCTTTAAGGGAGGTGGAGATAAATTGTTGGTTCCCACCCTAGTAGCAAGCTTAGTCGGTCGACCGACTATCGAGTGCCTATTGAGTGTCTTACGTTAGTCACTGGACATTTCACTGATAAAGCTATTTCAGCTTCACTGTTTGTAATTCTCCGAATGAGACAAATTGGAATGATGGGGATTGCATGTTCAAAACTCAATTGTTATCGGTTTTTTTGTTTGGTCACACTATCTGACCGTTATTTCTTCAGCGCGGCTTCAAATTAGTCGGCCATTTGCAATCTGGGCTGTGGGTGTGTATTGTGTTGAGAATTGCGGACGGTGAATTCTTGTTTCGTGATGAGCAGGATGTTCTTGTTGATTTTACTGAAGTGGCATATTGTTGTGTTTCTAATATTAACTGGTGTATTTCATTTTCAGTTGGATTCCGAGAACTTGTATAAATTGTTGAAAATTGTACAAGTTCACTTTGCATTTTGATAGTCCCTCAGTTATGGCAGATATTCATTCGTCCTCGTGGAAAGATTCGAAAGATCTGCTGCCCGCTTTTGTTCAAATTCCAGGGCGAAACAACTGCGAGATAGTTCATCCAATGTCAGGATCTCATCAAGTCCAAAACCTCCTCTAAACTGGTAAGAATTATGCAGGATGGAACGCCACTTGAGAGGAACTGTTGAAGTCGCCTATTGCGCAACGCTGTCACCCCCAAGCATGTGGCTCAGGACACATTCAAACAAGATGCGACGATGTCCAAGGGTAAAGAATCGGGTCCTACTGAGTGTGTAGCTTCGTCCTGTTGCATCACACCTGAGCCTGCCCCTGCACCTGTCGAAAACACCAACGACACAACAGAGGATATCATACTCGCCAACTTGGTCAATTTAGCAGTAGATCTTGACAGTTCCAGCAGCTTGTCTTACAAAATAGTGACCCCCGTCGAAGAGTCAACTTCCAAACAACAACATGTAAATGAGTATGCCCGTATTGAACCAAATAGAACGTCTAGATCTTAACCTTTTAGCGCGGTAGCCAGATCAAACCATACACCAGTCAGACACACGACGGTGGTCCATCTTTAAACTTATCCCAAATGGATCCAACAACCGACCGCCAGAGGAGCATTGGCCTTAATAAACCCCATTCATTTCATTATTCCACGAGTCTTCCGTGCTTATCTCCTCCGCATTACAAGGGAAAAAATAAGCGTGTGAACCCATACCCACACCAAGGGAAAAAAGGATGCATCTATTACCAGCCCCTAATATTCGGCCTCTTCCCAACAATAACAATAGCTCACGTGATACACCTTATAAAGCAAGACTTAGCCAGAACCCCGCTATTTCCACCAGGGTTGCTTATCCCATGCTTAACGCCCCTTCTAATACGAACAGCCCCCACAGTATTAATGCTCACTTAAATGCAACCCGTGATCCCTTCGCGGACAACGTGCGTTTAGATATGACCAATCCATTTTAACCTAACCCTTTTTTATTGCGTCACACGCAATTGAAACCTCCCTTCCAAGTCCACCTCCTATATCCCCACTGTCCCACCACAACTTACTGACACTTCCAAAATTTTCTATCATGGACTCAGACGCACGTGACATCTCACCAAAACCACATCAGACCAACGGACGTCACCAAATTCTCTGAATCACCAAAACCCCTCTGCTTTGGACATTTTTAAAGGTTTAAAAGTGACACCGAATAAGGAAAATGCAATAAGTTTATTGTTTTTGAATGCGCGCTCACTAGTCAACAAGATGCACAATTTTAGATCCTTCATCCTCCTATATAATCCTTGCAGAATTCTGGTCACTGAAGTTTGGTTTACCCCTGAGAATTCAAACACACAACTAAACGTTATAGGTTATCATATGTTCCGTGAAAATCGCGGTACAGGACGTGGCGGTGGATGGTTAATTTACTTAAGAGAGGAGTATTCTCCAACCATACACGATGAGCCTTGTCTTGATAGAATTGATTACTCATTGTGGCTATGAGTGTCAACTGAATCCTGTGAACCACTCTTAGGATGTGTCTACAGACCACCTAACGCCACTCATGATGACATGACCAATCTTATGAATGGACTGAATTATGTATCAACATTGCCTACACAGTACAAAATAATTGGTGGAGATTTCAATATGCCCAACATCTCTTAGATCCCTTTCACAGACCCTGCAAATCAAGCAGAGTTTCTCGCATGTGCCCAGGTAAATGATTGACGCAAACACGTTTCAGCACCTACCAGACTAGACCACACCTTGGATCTCATTTTTACGGCAGGTATCTCTTCTGCTGCAACGTCCGTCCTAGAACGGTTCCCAGGAAGTAATCACAACGTGGTCAACTTATTGTTTGACCTAAAATCTGCAAAAATGTCGAAAATAACACGCTGTCGCCAAATAAAATTAGTCGACTGGAACACATCCGCCACTCTGTTGAGGTCGTTGGTTTGGAACATACCCTTTCTGACCTCTGACCCTAGTATTGCAACTTACATATTTGATGAACACTTCGGGTTGTGTATGAATATCTTAGCCTCCGAAGGACCAAAACGCCGTAATGTGTGTGGTAAGGGCAGGATCCCCACTCCGAAAAAGCAATGCATGCTCAAAAGTCTGAAATCACGACACCGGAAAACATGAATCCTCCCTTATTGTTCAAATGCACAAAATGTTTGGCACAATAGAAACCAGAACCAAAATGCTCCATTCAAATGAGGGAAAACGTGCACTGAACAGCAAAGAGAAGAGCTCTTAGTTGATGCAGTTATTTAAACGCAGAAACTGTACAAGATACCCTATTATCTCACTAGTTACATTGCGGGATAAAACCACCGTAGATGATCCTGTAAAAATCTGCGAGGCCTTCAATTCGTATTTTGCTGCTTCCTTCAACATTGAAGAAAATATATTGCCTCCACCTCTCCCTATAGAAACAAACACGTTCCTAAGCCACGTTTCTGTCGATGCAAAAAGAATACGCTCTCAGTTAGCTACTACCAAACACTCTTATCTTCCTGGTCCAGAGGGTATACACCCTATTGCGCTCAAACACGGAGGGGATGACATCCATCTTCTTTTGCTTAATATTTATACACTTTCTTTATCATTAAGTTCATTCCCTCTGCAGTGGAAAAATTCTATAATTCAATCCTGTTACAAAGGCGGTTCGCGACAAGACATCAACAATTATCGTCCCGTTAACCATACTTCGAATTATTCTAGAGTGTTGGAGGGGACAATTAAATGTCGCATGGTTGAATACTTATCATCACAAAACCTTATAAACTTATCCCAGCATGAGTTCCTCAGCAAACGTTCGTGCATGACGTGTTAGCTTGAATTCTTTAATCATGTTGCAAAACCTGCTGATTCAGGGAATGCAGTTATTATTATACTCCTGAATATGCAAAAAGCTTTTGATCGTGTGCCTCATAAGCGCCTTCTGATCAAAATGGCATCTTTCGGTATACGTGACCCATTACTCAGCTGGTTCGCTTCATACCTTGTGGACCGCAAACAAGCAGTGGGAATAGGAAACAACAGCTCAACGCCCAGGTCAGTCACCAGCGGAGTGACTCAAGGAAGCGTCCTGGGACCGTTACCCTTTCTTATGTATATAGATGATATATGTAAAGTTATCAAACAAGGCAAATTATTCCTATTCGCTGATGACATCAAACTTGTGTATACTTTTCCTCCTGGCGATCTCAATTCTTCTTTAGGAACTATACGGGAGGACTTCGCGTCATTAGAGTCTTGGTGTCAAACCTGGCTTATGAAATTCTCAGCCAATAAATCCACCATCGCCGCACACGGTTGTCATATACCAGAGGACTTTATAAAGCTAGATGGTCATGGTATTTCAACTGACAACTCAATCCGTCACTTGGGTAAACGTTACTCAAATTCGTTCAATTTCGCTGAACATGTATCCTTCCTAGTAGCTAAAACTAGACGAACGATTGGATACATTAAACACTCATTCTTCCTTCCTGCAGCTCGACTACACCTTTATAAACTGTGCGTACGAGCCCAACTTGAGTGCTGCACGTTCATATGTAATCACCTGCGCAAGTCTGATGAGCTAGCCCTGGAAAGTCTCCAACGTGCATTCACGAAAGATTTGGTGGGTTATCCGTCTTTTCTGAACTACAGAGAACGCTGTCAGACTCTTAAACTAGATCCTCTTTGGCTACGGTGTCTCAAGCTGAACCTTTTACTCATGTATAATCTAGTTTATGGCAAAAAATTTACCGCGAAATCCGCAATTCGCCTTCAGCGTAACTCAAAATCCAACATCAGGAACAAAGGGTTCAATTTGACAACTCTTAAATCCCGTAAAAAACTCCGTTCAGATTTTTCCTAGTGAAATACACGTACAGTTGGAAAAAACTCCCACATGCAATTGGGGCCAGTTCTAATATACATCGATTCAAACGAAGCTCAGAATCTTTCCTGGCATTAAAGAACGTCATGTCAATTTTCAAACTCTGGGATTGCCACCATAAATGCCTGAACTGAGACGGCTATATAGATGACCGTCCAACCGCTCTCACCTTCGGTACTAACAGCCCGTGATAACATGCCACCTATTTTAGGCTCAGAGCCTAGAGGAGGAAGGCTAAGTCAAGATCGAGTTGCTGCGACTGTCCGGGTTGTTTAGACGAAGCAGAGATCACAACGGTCACCGGCTTCATTGAGCAGGCTGAGTAAGTTGATGTAAATGTATTTGACGGAGATGATGAAAACGCAGCGCTTAATGGGAGAACTTTTCAACTTATGTGGCCGACCAAACCATAGCCTAGCTCACCGGAACCGGCCGCAAGTCGTCTTTGTGTCATTAAATCACCTGACAGCACTATGAAATTACCAGTGCAAACACGGTTATCAGATATCAGTTCCTCGCGTCCTTTTTTGAAAAGTTTGAGATGATATTATACTACTGAATCGTTCGCTAACGATTCAAGGTTTACAACGAGTTACGCGTAATCGGTTAACCCAAAAATGCCCTTCTCAATATCCAGCGGCAGGGAAGATAATCTATCTTTGAAACGGTTAATGAGAGGACGCTCGAGAAAACTGGATTTAATACGGTATTCATTGGATCATTGTACATGAAAATTGAATATCTCACGTCAAATGTGAAATATCCTCACAAATTAAACAAACAATGTGACGGTACAACAACTCTGACAACTAGGCACCGCTCAGTAATGGGGACGATAAAACGGATTTGAGTTCACTCAAACAAATGATAATTGGTTGGGCTGGAGTAAAGTGGCTTTTCATGCATCGAGAAATGGTAAGAAATATAAGCTAATCAAGGAAGAATGTTTTATTTTGACATTCAGAAATGTACATGAGTCAGACTGAGTAAGAGTAAAAGAAACGGCTATAGTGGTTGGTGTAAGAATAAAAATGGTTGGTACTGTTTATTCTTAGAAAAATGAAGAAAGATAGGGCCACCCTTTAACACTGATCAAACATGGCACAGCAATCTCAAAATAATGCAACAGACCTTGACAAAATCAATAATACTCGGCCAGGAACAGAACGACAATTGTAGTGCCGAAACCCCACGATGTGTTCTGCCATATCGTGGGAGGTAATAATGGTTGGAAGAGTGGCGAGCGACACTCCTTGAGTGCGAAAAAGAGGTGCATTAAATTCGCCAAAGTTGAAAATCTGCAGATCCAAGAGTAGGAACCAGGAATTTCCGCTGATTTATGTCGTTCATGTTCGTCAGCATAGGAATCCGGAACGCTAGCAGTGGCGGTGTTCAGGGATCGACCAACATTTGAAGCTCTCTTTTGCAACATCTGAAAACTGCTGTTTGGTCCATGGAACATGTGGGAATAATCGGGTTCTGCGGGCATTGCTCATTTTGCAGGTGACCAGAAGCACTTCCTCATTGTTGATGGCACATACCAGTACAATTCACACTATTCGTGGTGTCTGAAAATGCACAGCACCAGGTATCATTGCCTTTGGCCTGAAGAAAGACAGACAGAGCGGTTTAATTTAAATCTTCGTGCATATATCCCGCAATAGCCCGTTAGCACACCGGTTGCGGAGCCCCAGACGGATATTGAACAGCTAGACTAGGTTTTGAATGATTAGACTTCTCAAGCAACCGAGATCAGCTTCTTTTGCGTTGCGGCATGGAAACCTCTGGGGATCACAAACGACTTGGCGCTAGTTCTATCGCTTGCTTATGGTAGGCTACAAGCTTCAACCTTAGCGCCGATAACGCTGGAAGGCTTGTCAGCCAAGTTGCCAGCGGAAGTAGTTTCGGAGGTCAGCAGTTGCGCATCTCGGCGTTTCAACGTGTTGCCGAGAATCGCCTTTTTGGACAGCCGAATCAACAACAGATGGTGGAGTGGCAACCACTGTCACAGCAATTAACCAAAGAAACCAGCATATGTTACAATCTAATAAAGCGTTATCCTAGTGTTTTGCAATCAAAAATTCGCACATCAACAAGCGTACCTGGACAAATTTGATTAAGGTATCTTAACGGAAACATTGTATGGCATGGTCTTTATCACAGACAGTTTTTGAACACAGTTGGTAGGTCGAACGGTTGACCAAGGGTGAATGGGATATTCACGTGGTCAGACACAGCAAATTAAATCTAGGTGAATATTCAAAGTGTTTATAACGGTTGACTAGAACGATTTCCGTTAGCACCGGAAAACCAAACTGTGAATTCACAGAATCCAAACGTTCCGTGGAGTTTATCACGTTCCATTCAAACATCCACTCCAACAGATCAGTAGATAAGTGTGCTGCTAAATGAAATGCGACACAACGTTCTCGAAGAGATCAGTGCCTCATATCTCAGAATCAGGTAACTGAGCGAGATAATGCAATGACCGGGAGACTCCTCCGATCTCTTCACGGTTTTGTATGTGAAGTACTTTCAAAGAAACCGGTTAACGCTGTATATAACTGACGAAGATGTCCACCAGCGTCGCGCAGCCACTGTACAGCTTGTCAGTATGACGCTTCGTTCCAGCGCTTTCCATTATATCATTACTGCGTGAAAAACCAATCGTAAACGTTTAAAATGGCATAACAACACTCGTCTATCGAGTGTTCTTTGATTTTCTGTTTGTAAATCGGGCTGTAACCAAGGTTTGACTAAGTCCTTGATCGTTACATCCTCGTGATCCCCCTTCCTATCTCAACAGTACTGTGATCAGGACTCTGTGCCATATCAGAATGTGTTACTAAACGTGTGCACACAGACACACGCTAACTTACAATCTTTGTGGTAAATGTTTGACCTATGCGGAGTATGCGTAGACTGGTAAGGCGGGGAATTACCTAGTCTTTGAAAAGGGATCGGATTCCGTAGTAGACATAAACGCATATATACTTCTGCATCCCTACCCCAAGTCAAACCACGAGCCAAACAGTAAGCACGATTTTTCTGAAGAAAATAGCTAGTCGGTACAGAAGCCGAAGAAATGGTGAACGCACACAGGCTGCTAGCTGCAAGCAAAATAGGTCCCACACTTGACAGTATGTCGGCTTGCATCTACAGCGCCACTTCAAGGAACATTAGCGCTAGGGACCACAACGAGGTATTCCAAAACTTCTTCACAAATGTGGACACGCTGCTGAAGTACTATAGAAGCCAACTACCAAATCTTAAAACTTGCTACCCTTTGAAGTGAAATCAAAAACGAAACTCTTGGCAGAAAGGCGAAGCTCACTTTAATTCAGCTTCCATGGGTTATTTCGCAGATAAGAAGTATCCATCAACTTGACGCAAAGGTTGGTGCCGAAACGTCGGCTTTTCTACTGGGTAGCTCGGCTGTGCATCAGCAGCTCTCTGAATAATCTTTGAGCTTTCCATATGGGGAACTCACCAAAAATGGGTAATATGATTTTAACTGCTTACATTCCACTAATGCAAATTTCAATAATTTTGCATACCACTGGGTGAATTACCATAATGCGCTTGTCATTCAGATAAATTTCGTTTATTCTTTTTCATTCGCCTTGAATTACAGCACGCCAGTCACGCAACTGTTCCTTCCCGCTGGGAGTTCCTCGTAGGTGGTGAATTCAGCAATTAAAATGCTTCGAAATTAGAATGTTTGGTTGGATTGTAGTGATATCGTTGGAAGCTTCGAAAATCGTTACATTATGCGACAGAAATAATCAGGAGCCCTCAGGTGTTTGATTTAAACGAAAGGTAGGTGTTTTGTCCTTCAATTAGCATTGAGGTCAAGAATATCAAATGTAACGTGGCATGCTACGCTGAACGGAGCAGATAAACTGGAGGTCTCTACGTAACCTCTAAAATGATCTTAGCCGTTCAGTTAGCACAAGTGATCTGATTTTGCGTCATTTACAAGTTTTTTCTAAAACGTTTCCATCCTGTGGAATTATTTGTCGCAAAATTCCAAAGGTATAATAAAAGAATATGCATGAAGTCAAATTTAAGGGGAATGCCGAAACCTCTTAGTTGGCAACAGCCCCGTTTCTAAGCACGTGGTCCCGGATAAGTCTGAGCATTGTGCCATGATATATAAGGGTGTTTAATGGGGTTTCAGCGATCGTGTAACCCCACGTCGCTGCGCCACACCCGAGCGCACTAACAATCCTTCTGACATTGCCGAAGACACAGAAGTGGAGAACAAATTCGTCGACTTGACTGATCTAGCAGTAGATCTTTAAAGTTCCAATAGCGTGCCTAGCGCCCAGGCAACTTCGATCAAGGAAGTAACTGGCAACTTGGGTCATATTTATAACTGTACGCATATTGAATCAGAAGGAACACCAAACTACTACTATACTATACTATACTCTATATTTTGGCTTCAAACTCGTATCAGAGGAGTCCGAAAACTACTACCAGTGAGACGTTTTTGATAATAAGACCTCCTCAACTTACTGCCCCACAAGACATCAGAATGCACTCTTTAGGCAGCGCATGGTAAAAAGCAAGCAGAAAAACCCATGCTCATAACCGGTGAACAAAAAGTATTTATCACCAAACCCCATCTTCTTGCCGTTCGTCTAATTATGGTATCCACTTACACGAGGCATCCATTGCGAGACTCAACCACAGTCCCATTGATACTCCCAGGGCTGCTTGCCCTACATTCATTATCTATACACCCAGTACCCATCCCACTGGGTATATCCGTTACAATAAGAATGCTCACCAAAACGCTAGCTCTGAGCTCCACA
Organism: Paragonimus heterotremus; assembly: GCA_013368495.1. NCBI lineage: Eukaryota > Metazoa > Platyhelminthes > Trematoda > Plagiorchiida > Troglotrematidae > Paragonimus > Paragonimus heterotremus. The sequence continues at coordinate 25,228 of LUCH01007109.1, forward strand.
CCGACAACCTGCCCGTAGACATGACGAATCCATTTCAACCTTACGCTTCTTTGGCCAACCAAGTGCCGTGCAAATCATTTCCACCGTATCTATCTTAGATAGTTACACCCTTTAATAATATCCTGTTGACAATTTACCTAAACTTGTCAGGGACTCAGATTCAGGCGACATCCGAAGAATCACTAATGAGCACAGTATCGGCGTATCAAACCAGACGACGCCATTAGGATTTTTCAGTCGAGAAGACTCTCCTGTGCCAAATTTTTCAAGGTAATGCAATTGCTGTCGGATAAGAAAAATCCAGGGGTTGATGTTTTTGAATGCATGCTCACTGGCGGAAAAAGTGCACGTTTTTAAATCCTCCATTTCTGTGATTTCCAAGTTATTCCGGCTAGTGAAGCTTGGTGTACCCCGAGTTTTCAGGCACAGCCAAATTTTAAAGGATATCACTCGTCCCGTGAAAATTGCACTACTGGACGGGGTTGAGGGTGTTCAGTTTGCCTAAAGCCACAATATTACGCAATCGTACTTGATGTGCATTTTTTAGATACGGTTGACGACTCTTTATGGCTGTTAGTATTAAATAGATTCTGTTGGTTACTCTTAGGATGTGTCTATAAGCTACCCAACGCCACTCATAACGATATGACTAACCTTATTGGTGGGCTCAGTTATGTTGCAATCTTGCCTCCACTGCACAAACTAATTGGCGGCGATTTCAACACGCGCAGTCTCTCTCAGACCTCTTTCAGAGCTGCTACGGACCAAGCTCAGTTTCTCGCTCGAATACAAATGAATGGATGGTGCCATAACCTATTAGCATTCACGAGACCGTACCACATTTTAAATCTCATTTTTACGATAGCCAACTCATCGGCCACCGCATGCGTCTTAGAACAATTTCCACAAATTGGTCACAATGCAGTCAACTTCACGTCTGGCTTAAAAGCAGTTGATAGGGCGACCGTCACATATTATAATCAAGTTAAATTAGTCGACAGAAACTGTTCACCAACTTGCTTAGATTTTTGACATTGAAAATTCATTTTCCCACTGGCCCTAATGCTATCACCAAAGTATCTAATGAACACTCCGGGTCTTCAACGAACATCTTAGCACAAAAACAATCAAACGTCCAAATGATTGCGGTGAAAGCAGAAATTTCACTCCGAATGAGAAAAGTAAAATCAAACGTCTGAACTCAGAGCAACGATGAAGACGATTTCTCTTTTGCTAGGCAACTGGAAATTCTATGGGAATGCGACAAGTGCGATCAATTGTGAGTGATGTTCAATTTGAAATTAACCAACTCCCCGACTACTCATTAGTGATCTAAAATATCGCCCAGCAGGTTTAATGAGATCGGAGATTTCGACCTATCTAGGAAGTCCTAATCGCAGGGTTATCGATTGGAGTTAACAGACAGTAACTGTGTCTCCATTTTGAGACGATCGGGCAACCTGATCATTACTCACAAGCGAAGGTGGTTGAGCGTTCACATATGATAATTC
>LUCH01007110.1:6279-23409 GCA_013368495.1 Paragonimus heterotremus
TGCGAGTTATATATGAAAATTCTAACGTGGCAAATAGGTCATCAAAAATCACAGGAGTGATACAGATCATAGTCTACTGGGGGAGGATGGGAGTGTTGGTAAATGTGTTGGAGTGTTACACGGGCCTGTCATGAGACATGCATTCATCATTGTCGAGCGGTTCACGCCTACTCGGGTTTCAAGTGGATGTGGAATGATTGGCCAAGGGAGGTGGAGGTTTTGTACGAATTGTTTTTGGGTACATAGGCAGGGGTTGTGGAGTTTGATAGCAATAGCCTGGGCCGTTGATAACAATCGTACTCTGACATCTCTGGAACCGGATTGGCGAACCTTGTGGTTGACTTGGAACGATTCATCAGGATTTATTTGATGGCCAGTGTCAAGTAAATGGGTGCCAATCGCACTGGAAATAGGCTTTCTCGATCCGTTGCGAAGCCATTTCGGTAGGTGTTCACGGATCCTCTCCGATAGCCGCCTTGTGGTCCTCCCAACGTAACCTGCTTGACAACAACAGGTGAGAGAGTAGATACAGAAAGACGAAGAGAACTTGGGCAAACTATCCTTAAGGCGTGGTTCTGTTCATTGTTCTGGTTTACTATAATTCGTCCGGTTGCTACGAATGTAGAGTGCATAGTTATGGCTGGTGTGAGTGAAGGAAATGGTATCACACTACAGTTCTTACCTTCCGATTTAAGTTACCAAGTGGACTGATCGGGTCGCTTGTTTCAGGTTTCTTTAGAGACGCCCTTTTGCTCGCAAGAATGTGCTCAGTATAGAAAAAGTGATGAAGCCATATTACTTGAACTTTACAAAATTAGGCCGCAGCAGGCTGCCTGTAATTCGACCATACTGAACGTCTAGACCACTCAGCAGTTTCTTACTCAGTATTGTAATTGCTAAAGTGTGCCAGACATTGGTGTCATCAGCACATAACAGTTGTGGAGAATTGATAAGCTCTGAAAGTGCAAACGCAAAATGAACAAGAATGGCTACGGTGTGGTACATCACATGTTCGTGCAGCACTAATCAAAAGGAACGCCACTCACCCTCATATTAAAGCAATGATTCTTGAGACAATCGGTGGGACTATGGAGTAGGTTATTGTCCACAGTAGTGGAGATTTGATTTTAGGTGTCAGAAAACTGTTTGCTCGACGTGGAATGCCAGAAAAAGGGCTGAAAATCAAAATCCTCCGGTGGTTTCTGTTTAGCAAACAGCCTGATAGGGTGCTGAATAAAACGCAGTGGACTCTATGTCGGTTTTAAAAAAATGAGGCCATAAATAGTGTCCATAGGTGCTTGGCAGTTCAATGACAACCAACAAATTCTGAACGTTCGTACCAGTTACACAGAGAAAAGAAACTGTTTTTCTTTTCCATATAAAACAAACTGTGATACACGTCTGAGGAACTGCTTAGTTAAATGGACTTTAAATATTCATCACCATAAATTTGTTTGGTAGTTAGACTTCAAATAATTAGTCCTTGAAAACGTTTGTTGACACATTTACAAATTAACCGTGTATCCACACAAAAACCGTTGCTGAATTGGGGACCGTTCAAGTGTGAAGTCTTACGAAATTTTATAAGTTTTCTTTAATTTTACTTTTTGAACGGTATGTTATCTGAATGAAAAGTAATAGGTTACATTTGAAGATGATCTACACGTTTTTCAGCGTTGCACTCAAACGTATTTTGATATAATGGCAAATCAAGAATTTCCAGCAAATCAACACGGAAACAGAAGGTTGCATACAACATCTTCAATTTCTTCTACAGCTACACGTAACTGATAAGATGACGTGTTGTACCTATAAGCGTTCATTCTACGACCTCCCTATGAAACACAAGTTTGTAATGCAGCTCAGACCTATTCTGGCTACAACATATTCCCCTTACCATAAACTGACTGGCTGGTTTTTGATCATCTGAACAACCATTGTAACAAAAATTTCACAAGTATTCCATAAAAGATTCTTTTGAATTGACCACTGGCCTAGACGTCGTCAATTTGGTTAATGAACTGATGTGCCTCGTATATGTTTAGTTACTATACAGGAGTATCCAGTTATGCGAGACGAGTACTTATGCCCGTGAGCTAGCTGGAATGAGTCACATTACTTTGCCTCCTCTAACTGGTATTCAGAAGGAAAGTTTACTTCTATACACTGAAAATGTCAGCTTCCATTTTCTTGATTGATGCTACCTCCAAGTAGATGGGATGACCATAAGAAGACCCTTGTGGCCCACCTTAATAGACTTTTTTAAGTTAAATAATCAGCAAGACTTAACCACAGATGCAGCAGGCTGTCAGACAACGAAAACTACGTCGATGATACATCGATATTCAGTCGTTTTGAACAGATAAGAAACAGCCTAACAGGGCATTGTGATAGTTGTCGTGCCAACCAAAAGGTAATGCACGAATATGAGAATGATAACTGTTTTGCTGCTTCTAAGCAAACTCGAAAGCCCGTGGGAAGATTGCTCTATTGAAAGAGCTACCTATGGGATATCCACGTTATCCGGTCGGCATTCGAACCCTAGAAGTTTCACACCGGCCCATCAAAAACGTTAACTATTGAGTATACTATCCACAAGAACAAGACGAATCTATACACAAAACAGTCTCCTGAAGGAATTAGACTTGATCACGTCGGCACTAAAATTTAATGGTTATCCCAAAAGTCTGTAGAACGACACAGTAGACTGAACCCGCCATCCGAACAGGTGGTCACTGTAAGGTAAGAGAAAGCTCACGTGGAATTAATTCTTAAAGCTGATGACAGCATGTATTAACTAACTAATTAAACAGACATTTGAACCTAGTCGAACTCCACGAATTAGCTCGGAACCGGAAGCTACCCGTGCCTTCAATCAATCAGCCTGCCGGTGCCACCTCACACAGTGTCCACCAATTTACATGTAATTGCAAAACATTTGCATAGGCAGAACCAAGAGATGCTTTATCTTCAAAGTGGGTGGAATGTTTGTTTGAACGGATGCAGAGGACAGTATTACCGAAAGACAGAAATGTCGCCGAAGTACGCAAATAACCAGTGTCTGCAGTCGCTAAAAACGTTCTGACAACTGGTCGCGTTATCGACTCCGTTTGCGAATTAAAAATCCTGTTACGTCACTTCGATCCAAGATTCTTGTGGTCGGCTGATACGGTCGTAGTCACTTGACTGAAGTCAACTTTGTGGGTTCAGAAGCAATTGTTTTTGAACTTTTCCGTGTCCTGGACTTTGTGACCTTTCCTAAACTGCCGACAGACTACTCATCCCGCCTCCGTATATGTTCCATATGAAAACCGACTCCTCCTGTCGTAAATTTGGTAATGGCGGGTCAGTATGAAGTAGCACGCATATGTCTATTTTCTTGTACTAACAGGTTTGTTCAAACTCATTTTTGTGCTAATCTCGTGGAATCCGTTCTGAACTTCCTTTTTAAAGTTCACAATTATTTTTTTAAAATAATTTGGAAGATTTCTGTCAACTCCGTTCATTATGAAGTGAATAAAATTATGGACACTTACCTGATCTTCGAATGACTGTAGCTTTGGCTCCACTGCATTAAAGAAAACAATTAGATCAAATATGTCGATTCAACAAGTGCGGTCGAATACTACTCAATACTTCCTGTTTTGTTCACGATTGGCTCACCTACATTCCGTCCTACATTGTCTACTCGAAGGTCCAAGACTGGTAAGCTGAATCAGGCTTGCTTTTTCAGTGCGCTGTCTGCGGATACTGCAGCCGACTGGTGCAGGGAACGAGGTGGACAGATGATGATGACCTAGCGTAGAGAAATGAAATCGTTTATGAAGGAGTTGGCCACTGCAGATCGAGTTCATCTTCCGGGCTGGGGACCCCGGGACTCGCAGAATCGGTGACTGGAGACGTTAGGTGAGATAGCGGCTAACGGAGTTCAGTGATGTGAATGTTGCCGTTGTTTGGTCAAGTTTTCTGTGAACCGAGTACATTTGATGATGCGGAGAAATGAAAGCCGTAAGAAAGTTACTGTGTTGCCGATGATGTCTTACTTTCACTTACAGCTCGATTGTTTGTCTGCAAAATGTAGATACTCTGATGTTGACTGGCTAAAGATAGACATAGTTATTTTTTTAGTAGTTAGGTTTTTTCCCGTCGCTTCCTTTTTTCTTTCTGTCATCCTATACGGGGATTGATATATTTTCCTCCGTTATTGTGTGGCAATTAAGCATCAATCTGAACCACTAATGTATTACTGTCTGTGATGATGGTGTCGATGAGACGGACTATCCAAACAGAAGGCTTTCGGAATAATCAGACACAAAGGGGACAGGTTTACATTACCTTTATCACTTGCTTTGGTAGGCCGTTGACCAGAGCACCCAGATCGCCATTGTGTTAACTGATCGAATCCCTCGTTTCTTGAACGAAATATTCTGTGACGGATGAAAAAATCGAAGGCATGAGTAGTCCAACATTCGGTGACAATAAGGTTTGTTCAAAAACCCACAGACAGTGGGTTGCGGATAACATGGACAATCGGACGAAGCACTGCTCAACGGAATCAGAACAACGGAGGAGGAATGGATAGCAAAGAATCACAACAGAGGACGCCAGTCACACACACACAAACCAGGCAGAAGTGCGCATCTGTGGGTAGAAAATGTTGTATTGTGCACTGGAATTCCGGTTCATAAACGCGAGCTCGCGTATGCACCGGAAAAATGAGAACGACTTTTGGGATTTACTATCACTAAGATAATGTGTGGTGTAGGAGCGATCACTTTGAAGGCAGATTCAGTTTTGTTCCTGAGTTCAAACTTAATGGAAACATGTCAGCATAGTTTGTCAAAACAACTGTATTTGAGACGCCACTTCTAAGTATGTAGCGTAGTGAGACTTCAGTATGTTCTTTGGTGCTGACTGTATTGTAATGTAGAGGATTTTTGATCATCACTCACCTTGATGGTCATTTACAGCTGATAGTGGTGCCTATCCTTTCGTACAGTTTTTGCTGTCCATTTTTGACTTGAAAGGTGGTCATTGAATACATATAGGACGAACGAACAAAGTAAGCGTAGTGAACAGTAGCGGAGGTGTATAAACCACAAAACAAGTAACTGAAAAAATGGATGGGGAACGTGGTCAGTTGATATGCAACCCCAATTTCCTCAACTGTTGTACTCCTCAGCCGATCCGAGAATTACTACGACTGAGTAGGTATTTTTTTGGTAATTGTTTCCGGAAGCAGCGTATAAATAGCATAAATTCTACTGGAAAACTGATCGAACAGAGTCGCTTTTCAGCGATGATGAGTTGCAATGTATCCATCTACACATCAAAACATTTTGATTCATAGAGTGTGATACATTCTGATTGTTCACCTGGAGCCGACACATTGTAGCGAAACGACGTCCAATAAAGCACAATCTTTATTGTCCAACTCGCTAGTTACCATGCCACATGCCCGGTTGCGAATTTGAATCACAATTTCAGTCCACACACCTCCAGGTTTCCGCCAGCATGTCATGTGCACTTCTGCCCGGTTTATATGTCTGATCGGCGCCTCCCATCGGGGGATTTCCGCCTGCCATTCCTTGTTCGTTGGTCCGATTTCTTTGAGCGATGGCTTGTCCGGTCGTTCGTGTTGTCCGCCATCCGTCTACTGTAGGCTTTGACCATATTCCGCGAAAGTGTTGAGGTATTCCTGTGAGTATTGGAATAATCGCCCCATCCCCCTGATCTGGTCGTCCATGCTATTTTGGCTGTCATGTCTCGCCCGTTCGTCCGATCCGGTCGGGCGATGACTCATCCGGTCGCCCATGCTGTCCCTAATCCGCTGGCTATGAGTTTTTGGACGTATCTCCTCCTTCTCCCGCGTTGGCGTGTTCCGCCGAGTGTTGGAATACTCACACTTCTGGCCTGATAATCCACCACAATATAATGTCTTTCACTAAATAACAAGTCGGATCTGCTCCGACTGAGTTGTTCACATCAGAAAACTTCCGTCCCTACTGCATCAAAATGATCTTCACTAAAGCAGAATCTGCATGTTACTGCACCGACCATGTGTTCGCATTCATAAAAAGGCTTTCCACCCTATAAATTAACCAGTTTTTCATTTAAAGGCTTGGTGCACAACTTCCCGAACACGTTCGGACATGTTCTCGAACATGTCGCAACTTCTGCCTGTCACTTCTTGTTTACTGAGCCGATTTTCGTAAATGATAGTTTGTTCAACCTCATATGCTGTCCCCAACTTACCCACCGTAGGCTTTAACCACGTATAGTGACGCTGAGATATTCTGCTGAATCTAGGTATAACCGAGTCTTAAACGTCTGGTTCGAAGCATCTCAAACCAGAAGTTCAAATTTGTATGTCCGTTGAACACTACATTTGTTCACAAAAATTCTTCCAGTCACCTCACTTGCTTCAGGAAGAGTTTCTACAGAAAACTGTTACCTGTCAAGAACCAGATGCCAGTCTTGTAAACTCTCGAGGACAAATAGCTACCAGTGTTGTTTGTCAAGGGAATCCTGATGGCACAGTCGCGACAAACCACGAGAAGTATAATTCAAACAGCAAGACGGTATATTTCAAAAACCTGTACTGTTTTTACAAGAACTAGGCAAGGCCATCTTGACACCTGACAGCTTACAGAATCTCTGCCTAAATGACTGACTCACATATTGGTGAGCTGACTACAAACCTGGAGTAAAGCTAGCGAAAGTTGACTGGTGAGTTTAGGGAATGTTCTCAATTTACAAATCGAAATACTGCAGTCGAAAAATATAAAGATACTGAGAAGGGTTAAAAGAAAATTAGGTCAGACTTTTACTAGTTGCACTGTTCTGTCAATCAACTAAGTGTCACATTTGCTAGCAGACACCTTTGGGACCGTCAGTATGTTATACATCTTGCAGGATATTGCGTGAACCAAAATAATTTTGCTATTTTTCCAGAGTTGAAAAGTCCACAAGACATTATTTTGAAGACGGGTTAAAGTCCATCTTCAGAAAGGCTAAATAGTTTGTTAGAATTATGATTAGAAAGCAATAGGAAGCCATCAGTCATATATTGTCTATTGTAGCACTAGCCAGTTATTGCAAACGTATTCACTAGCCAACATTGAATGAACAGACGACATGGAAAAATGTTAGACACCCAATAATGAAAAACGAATAAACCCATAACTGTGTTCATCTTAGGAGTGTAGGTCAACATTCTCGCAAGACATACTGTGCACCTTTGGAATACAATCCGAAAGTTATGGACTTTATAGGTGGCTTTCACGCTTGTGGTAGAGGACACGGCATTCTGTTTCACATTTGGTTGTACCTGGACATTCTAAAGGCTGCAACAACCAAAGAAAGGTTTCCTTACTAGTGTTGCCCAGGGAATTCTGCGAGCTGTACGATATATTACTTCAGTCTCACTGTCGCCCGATGGTACAAGACACTTCACACACTTCGACCTAACGCAACGCACTCCCCCAACCAAACGCACCACTCAGTATGTGGTGACAAATCAATGTTCCGTCATCAAGCTAAATACAACACATTTATATGGGTTCGACAGGGGTAGTACATCAATAGGGTGAGGGATGGTAATTATTAGTGTCAAGTTAGTCAGACTTATCAAATGTTTTGGCAGATAGGCGCTCCTACGTAACAGATCGATCCCGGTTATTGATGCCTGGCCACGGGAGGTTCAATGCTTTGACAAGACGTTTTTGTGAACATAACAGGGGTGAGTGCAACTGAATTGTTATGGCTTCTGCGATCGCCAATAGACGACCTTTGACCCACTTCGATTGCACTCCGCAGACTCGATAGATCGGTTTGAATGAATCGGCCGGGTTGATCACATGGTTCGATTCGACCAAGTGTGCAGCGACCGCCGATGAGCAGGTCTTCATCGATCCTCTAGCTAACCGCGCCGGATGGTGCTCCCGCATGCGTTCAGATAGTCGCCTTGTTGTGCGGCCTATGTAGCTTGTTCCACAGGAACAAACAAAACGGTAAACACAGAAAGAGGCAGCATGTACAGGCGGTATATCTTTTAGCTGGGGGCGCAAAACTGGTGTGGAGTTAAATCGTATACGTAATTGAGCTGCGAAATAGGTTTTGTTAAGTTCAACGTTAAGTCTCCTGGTTATATTCTCAGCATTACTGTCACCTTTGAAAGGTAACGTAATATAGACAGGCTTTTTGTCTACAGTTTGTGGTACATCTACCTTGGTGCTAATTATCATGTGTTTGGCTATAAACTGTTCTGGATAACCGTTTTCAAGGAGTGTATTAAATACGAATTGTTTTTATTCTATGGTTTCATCTGAGAAAATTTTCACAGCTCTATCTAGTAAGCATCGGACTAAATTCTTCTTTTGTCTCAAAGGTACGAAACTATTGAAGTTAGTATATTGTCCTGACCAGGTTGTTTTGCGATATACTTTACGTTGTAATGTACCGTCCTCACGGCGTGACAAGAACACGTCTAAAAACGCTATACCTACTGGTGATTCGGGTTCCAGAGTGAAACGGATATTTTGTGGGCACAGTTGAAGTGCACCAGTATTTCATTGAGACACTGCCATGCAGGTAATGTCGTCTACATAACGTTTATAAAGAGCTAATGACAATATGATCTGCTAGTGAGCTACTTTCAAGCTTTGCCATAAAAATGTCTGCTAATAAAGGGCCTCTTTCTGTGTTTACCGTTTTGTTTGTTCCTGTGGAACAAGCTACATAGGCCGCACAACAAGGCGACTATCTGAACGCATGCGGGAGCACCATCCGGCGCGGTTAGCTAGAGGATCGATGAAGACCTGCTCATCGGCGGTCGCTGCACACTTGGTCGAATCGAACCATGTGATCAACCCGGCCGATTCATTCAAACCGATCTATCGAGTCTGCGGAGTGCAATCGAAGTGGGTCAAAGGTCGTCTATTGGCGATCGCAGAAGCCATAACAATTCAGTTGCACTCACCCCTGTTATGTTCACAAAAACGTCTTGTCAAAGCATTGAACCTCCCGTGGCCAGGCATCAATAACCGGGATCGATCTGTTACGTAGGAGCGCCTATCTGCCAAAACATTTGATAAGTCTGACTAACTTGACACTAATAATTACCATCCCTCACCCTATTGATGTACTACCCCTGTCGAACCCATATAAATGTGTTGTATTTAGCCTGATGATGAAACATTGAAAACGAGCTTGTTTGCTACGCGTTTCTTCTCATGACTAAACCGGGCATATTCACGGTACTTAAATCAATGTCTTGATTAATGCAAAGCATCAGCTGAAACATGAGAGATGCAAGAATCGTCAGTATTTGGTACAGATAATCCAAACCATAAACCTTCGAATGTGAGTGTAAGATAGAGTTCTCGGGAGCCCCCCTTTTCTCCTAAATGGTCTAGGCAAGGCCACCCAACCAGGTTTGTACTCAAAAGGGGATCATAAGTAAGATGGCATGAGGAATAACCGATAGTCCAAAAAAGGGCAGCCATCTCATGGACGTCAAGAAGCGAGCATGCACAATTCATTTCACTTGTCTGGTTCATTGCGCAAAAGCACAAACGCATATTACACTCTTCAATTCGGCACACAGGTCCGTCAGCCAAGGACAGTTTGCATAAATAACACAATGTTTCTAACTCATTAAAAATTAAACAACACTTACAATCGACTAAAAGGTTTATGGGGATGGGACACCTGCGATCGTTTGTGAGTAACGCTCAATTTATAATGACCGAACTATCCTACTGCCGACTAGTAATCACAATGTCTTTTGACAAGTTCAATACTTTTCGACTTACAACTTGAAGGGCAATCCTAGTTGTAGAGTCATCGATTGGAGTTAGCGGGGAAATTGCTGCCTTCTCACAAGACGATCGGGCAATCGGACTTGACTGAATGTTTGCATATGACAATTTGGTCACACTTACTATGAGGTAAATGGGGTCAATTCGGTTGTCTCATGAAGGCAAAGTCAGAAAGCACATTCCGACCATGATAAAGATATGCACTACTGAAGAGTTCTAACAAGAACAAAACTCGAACATAGTGTTTCGTGTAAAATAGTGATGACTAAAATCTATGGGAACGCGACGGCTGTGATCAGTTGTGGGTGATATTCAGTTAGTACTTAACCAAAATCTCGCAGTACTTATTATATATATATACTGTGTGAAGGGAAGATTAGTAATATATGTATTACTAATCTCCCTTTCAGTCACACAGGATGACCTTCTATGCGACCAAGCTTATTTCGACAAGGGAAGAGAACTCAACCTGGTTCACTTAGTATGATGACGTTTCTGAGTCGAACGCGAAACATAACACGAAGTACATAATTACTTATTTTTGTGAAGTTACTTTTGTTGTGTGTAGCGGGACTTTTTCAGGACAGTGTAATTGATGGTGGTAGTATAAAACCAAGTTATATTTGTCTGTCCACAACATTTTTATGTGTAACATTCATCAGTACGCAATGCGAATCAACTGGAATACACAAGACGTTCACAGTGCCGCAGTTGCGAGAATAATGAGGTAACCATGACAGCGTAGCCAACATTGTGTGACTCATGTATTTCGGTTATTGATCTATTCCGTGGGCCACAGAACAACGGGACTCCTTGGTTAACTGGACATCACTCAGACGTCCGGTATTGGTAGAGTCTGAAATGAAACCCTTGAACCTCGTCAGTTTCATCGATAAAAGACTCAAAAATCATAGATGGTGGTAGGAAAAATATTGTGAACAGAGATGTCCATTATGCGGATATTCGAACGGTTATCCGCATACCACAAAGAAGCATCGACCGACAGTTCATCAGAAGTCATGCAACACAAAAGGTCCACATTCTGATTATAATAAAACCAGATGTGTTTAGCACGCTCACCATCTGCCTCCTGATGTGCTCAATAATCTAATAACAGTCACATAGCAAAATTATTATCAACCCAATCAGCCAGCCACACTTCACAAACTTTTTCTACCCTCGTCCACATTTCGGGCAGGACCTGCAGACGTGTCTATCTTAATATTGTGGGCTCCCAAGTGAGTGTCGTGGATCAACTATAAGCCCCCGACTCGCTGCCACATCACACTTACATGATACGCTTCCTAGCCGAAAACCTCGCCAGTCAGGGCGCACTGAATGAAATGCTTATAATAGACTGAACATAGCCCAATGACCATACCCCATAGATGTCGAGACACATCATTGAATGACGCCACTGTTTTGAGGTGCTTATATACTCCATTTAATCTTGAGACAGACAATTAAAATGGGCGTTATTTGGACTGTCTGATAAAGTAGTAAGGTTTCCCCATTTCGCATTCGTGCATGATAAGCAGCTGTAGCAAACGTGACAGCCCGTTCAAGACAAATCCATTTTTAGGGGTAAACGCAGCCGACGCTCGTTGTTCTGTTTGTGACTCGTACGTGTATGAGAGAAATTCAGTCTAAGTCCCGTAAAACTTACCATTATAGGCCCTTCAGTCAAGGTCAGAATATATCAGCTTGTCTTGTGCTCTGTTCGGATAATCACCGGATCCCATATCACTCTTACATTTAGATATTGAAGCATGCTTATTACCTGAAACCCTCGTCAGTGACGTGCGATTGCGTAAAACATTTTCCTCAGCTTTGAGGTGCTCCCACTCTAATACTCACTGAGTACTCTTGGTAGCCCCGCCCAACAGTAAGTTATGTTTCGCTCTACAACACCACAAACTTAAGGAAATATGCTTAAAACTTACAAAACACGTTAGCCGTTCAGTGATCCGGGCCACATCTGTCTCCTCTTGATTTACATAAACCACCTGACACCTTGACTTCTTCTAATTTCAGCGGGAAGCCAAAAACTCATCACATAATTATCACCACAGTAGGAACCCCATTGTGTCCTCCGCACATACCTGTGCACTGTCCATATTTAAGACATCATTGTAGTCACCATGTTTAAGATTTTTCTTGAACAAGTCGTCTGAAAATTTGCGCTGTGCCACTGGTTGACAGTTGTATTCCTATGGGTAAAAGGATTTGTCCAAACTTTTATGTGGTTTGGATTCGTTGCCTACATGTTGAATCCAGGTTATGCATTCATTCACAGTCTCACGTAAAGCATAACGTAGTGCATAGACTGTGCTACCAGGTTGACGCGTTAACGGTTCTCTCAAACAACAGAACTAGACGAAATGCTGGACGCATGCTCCGCAGCCACAGGTTCCTTATCACAATGCTTACGATATGGCAACATTGTACGATTGGTAAACTGGGAACACAGTGTGTCAAGTTGTATACTACTACATACTAGAATCGTAGTCACAGAAAAAACCACACAAGTGAAAGGTGGGAAAGTGTACACTGATGTGCGCCTCGCAGTTCGACACTAACCGCAGGCCTACTCATAAAGATAACCTATTGTTTCACTGTGGTCAAACTCACCGACAGGTATGACGAACAAGTGTGAACAGGACACGTGATCAAAATGCATCGGTGAGTCATAACAGCGAGAAAGCCGATTCCGGAAGTTTGTTGGTAACTTCTCAGTTCTGACGTTGCAGTTTCTGGAGGTCAAATGAACCAGCCTCGAGCTAGAGGATGTGATAAATCATGACATGGATTATGGGTCATGTGTTTAAAAGTGATCTGATATTTGCACCGGATCAAGTAATCCTTCCACCTTAAATAATTTGACTTGACCGCTCGCCCAGCCCAAAACATCAACATGTCTATCAGTGTGTTCACCACATGGACATCAAGAGCGTCAGGTTAGAACAAGTGTTCATAGGCCCCTTATTTGAGAGGCCGGCAGGTTCATTGTGAGATGACTGGTTTAAAGTTAGGACCATCTATTCCAAATCTTTCAAACGATGAATGCAAACTACCGCCGAATCGACTATTCTTCGTTTCAAATTGAACATCACTCACAATTGATGGCAACTGTCGCATTCCCATAGACTTTCCAGTCGGCCCCTTTCGAAAAAAAGCACTAGACTCGAGTTTCGCTCTCATTAGAGCTCGTCAGTAGTGCATATCATCGCCATTGCCGGGACTTGAACCACGGACACGCTGTTCATGAGGCAACCGTGTTAACCATTGCGCGGGGATATCGATTGGAATTAACAGACAGTAATTGTGTCTCCTCTCGAGAAGACCGGGCAACCTAATCATTACAGACAAGCGACAGTGGTTGAATGTTCACACATGATAATTCGGTTGTGCCTAATGTGAGCTCAGTGGCGCAGTGGTAAACACGGTTGCATCAGGAACAGCGTGGCCGGGGTTCTAGTCCCGCCAGTGGCAAGGATAAGCACTACTGACGAGCTCTAATGAGAGCGAAACTCGAGTGTAGTGTTCCTGTTGCTCGAAAGGGGCCGACTGGAAAGTCTGTGGGAATGCGACAGTTGCGATCAATTGTGGGTGATGTTTAATTTGAAATTAACCAAATCCCCGACTACTCATCAATATTTTTCGTTTCCGAAGTTTATTTCACAGACGTTTTTACAGTATATTTCAAAACTTGCCAGCCTCACACGCATGAATGGTACGTACTCACTTGTGCATGCACATTCTACAAGAATACACGCCCGGACTTCCCGAGCGCCAGACATGTGTGACGCAGTACTGCTAACATAGCTAAAAAGGGGTGACTTCTGATCAACTGACCGGAGGTTTTGCTGATATCGGCTAGCACGGTAAACCACTAGTACTACGAGTCATTTAGTACATCCAGGGACGGCATGATGTCACTTGTACATAGCGCGAGCAATTTATCAGAGCTAACCAAGTTTCCCACAGCTACAAACATGTGTCAAGCTAAAACTCAGAAATTCCTCTCCCACACTGCTGCGGTGTGGTTAACAGGTGGGCGTCACCACAACGACGATACGCTGGTTTGAAACAATAATGATGGTAACAGTCATGTTGGGCACTACTGTTAGACCAGAATAAATGAAGTGACACCAACTGTTTCAACTAGAACAAGACAGCCAAGTAGGACATTATACGGGAAAACAACTGACACACATGATCGTTTGGGTTATGTTAGTGGACGTCAAGGTGTGTGGGAGAAAAGACCAATATGAGGCAGGGTGATTACTTGAGTGGTACAGACAGGTACAGACGAGAAGGCGAACGCATGCAACGAGCTGTTTACCAACAGTCGCTGTGATTGACACTCACATTTACTTAGCAGATTAGCAAGTCGTATTTCCAATATACCCTGTTGTGCAACAGTTTTGCAAACATGAATGTAGTTTGGCTTATGGCGTACCGTGACGGTTCAGCGAGCCAAATTGAACACTAACATCATCTTTTTGAAATCCGGACTTCAAACCAGATTTTGACCAATGCGAGCACATTTTCAATAAGCGGTTAAACTGTTAAGATACCGCTGCAGGTTTCTGGGCATCAGTGTAACATTCGCTCAAAATCCTACCAATCCTTACTGCACATTTTGGTCACGTGATTTCCAAGCTCGCGAATGTCTATGCTTGGTTGCTTTGTACATTGACCGGAGTTTTGCAGTCCCTCCAGTAAACAGTTAGTCAGGGTACAATTCATCTCGTCCCAAGTCATCGTGTAACGAATAACTCCTAAAACGCCGTGAAATTGAAAAAATGTCACTTGACAGAGGTTTTCAATATGTACGGATACGCCTACCGAAATCCCAGTGCTTTCGGTGTTTGTGTGAACGTTCCTACCTGGGTAGCCGGATGCGCCGGCTTAAGGTCGTAAATGCCTATTTTCGATATCTCGAGAATTTTCCAGAATTCATACCACTATGTCAATCATCTACTGGTTTTTGTAACACCTCACTGGTAGACAATCCATATATCATGAGGAAACAACCGTTTATCTGCATGTACCTAGATACACAAATGTTGGGAGATGAAGTCAATAAACGAACTTGCATTGCAGTGTCCGTGAACCAGTCAGGCACCGGTTCGAACTCTTGTAGCAGTTCGATGGCTCATCACAAACGTTCGAAGTCTGACTCAGTGCAATGAGGTGAACTGGAAGCTAGAGTAGGGTGGATGCATACTTTTAAGTCTAGTTGTGAATCAACTTCGTAAATAGCGTACAAATCTAACCGTTGCATGTAACATTGTAGTCTGCAAGTAAGATAGAAGTAGCACGTGCTATTTTTGCACCGGGAGCAGTACATCTAGCTGCAACCACGAAAAGTTACTTGAAATCATTTATGTCATTCACCCGACCTGCCTGAGATTCATAGGCACAAATCCAAAGATAGTTCTTCGTGGATCGCTGAGTGACTTTGGGCACGTATACCACAACCACATACATGTGCTTAACACACGTGAAATTACCACGGTTTGGTAGATAGTAGGATCACCATCGTACATGTTACATCTCAAGACCAGTTATCCGTGTCACACAGAATTCTGAGGTGTTCACGTGTGCCGAAGACCAGCATCCTTTCTGCTACCTGACCACTTGTATGAAGCAGAGATGAACTCCCATCCATCAGCAGGGTAAATTCACTAGGTGTTGTTAACTCGTGCCGAAATGACGAGACCCAACTTTATTTTAATGCTTACGACGGCTTATTTTGGGTCAGTTCTAATATGTCCGTAGTATCACCATAGAGGAACTTTGTACATCGTGCAGACAGTTGGATACGAGTGATCCGGTTCGATTCTTTTTTTCATTGCTGATATCGATAGCGATGCTTTCCCCGGAGCCTCCGGTATAAGTATGCACCTCAACATCTGCGAGACCGCTTGATCTTTTACATGCTTGCGGTTTCGACAACGATAAACGTAGAATTGTCACAATCTTAACAATCCTTTGATAATTACTTTACTCCGGAAGACAGGTTTTCTTCTTCCATTTTGTTTAACATAAAATGGAAAACATTTTAGGAAGACATCGTTTCGTAATCGAATTTGAAATGGAATTCTCTCTATATGCATGAACTTTTCACTGCATGAAAGTTCTCCAACTTTTTCCTGCTACCTTGGAATGATGACCAGTCTTGTATGCAGTTTTGATCCGGAGGACTACGTTAGCTAGGAATTCGGTTCTTCCAGATTGAACCTTCTCAGGTTGGCCAGTGGGGAATGGCCAAACAAGAAACGACCGAACTCTTAAGTGTGTATACCGCATCACTGACTATGTAAAGGTGCTTTGACGGTGAAGTGCAAATCTATGAATATAAATCAGTAGTGTAGTCATTGTTACAGCACTATCTTCCGCTTACGCATGTAGAGAGTTTGAAAAGATACCCTCAAACAAAAAGCACTCCGAGCTCCCAACGGTTGACCGTGATCGCCGGCGTATTAACTCGTACATTGGGAAAACCTACAGAAATTCCCAAGGGCTTGATATAGTTTACAATATAGCTACTGCTCACAGTACTAATCACAGTGAATCATCACCATTTATTCACTATGCTCCCTGGCTGGGTTAGTCCCTCACTACCAGGTGGGCCGGACTTTTGAGTTATTGACTCCGAATGGGGTCTTTCAAGAGAAATTCACTTCCTTTTATCCCAAAGATCAAATAATTGAATCAGAGATTCAGTCTGGGGCCCCACATGTCAATATGAGACGTGCAAGCAGACTCAAGACATAGTCTGTCGGGAGATGGACTGTGCGTACACCACCGTATCCGTACGGCACCGGACGGCCAAAACGCCGTAGCGCACTGATCGCCATGGAACTGAGCCACTACGGTATTGATGTCACAGCTTCCAGATCAAGGTAAGCCCAGAGAAGTAGGTGCTGGTTACAACTCCTACTGGATAGGTTACCCGGCGAACTGTGTACGGCAGCACAGTGTCTGTTTCGTAATATCTATCTAGCGTAACTCGAGTTTACTGATTCTTCTGTTCGAAATGGGCCGACTGAAAAGTCTGTGGGAATGTGGCAGCAGCGATCCACTGTGAGTGATGTTCAACTTGAAATTAACCAAATCCCCGACTACTCATCAGTAATCTAAAATATCGCCTAGCAGGTTTAATGAGATCGGAGATTTCGACCTGTCTATGAAGTGCTAATCGCGGGGTTATCGATTGGGGTTAATTGACAATAACTATGTCTCCTATCGAGACGATCGGGCAACCTGATCATTACACACAAGCGAAAGTGGTTGAGCG
>LUCH01007111.1:0-16010 GCA_013368495.1 Paragonimus heterotremus
GTTTCATATTTGGACTGTTAGCTATTGGGCCGAACCGCTTTGTAGACAAAACGCCTAATTGTGGAATCTAACGGTACTTGTTTGACCGTTGATAGAAGCGATTCAGATTTTTCCAATTCGGAATAGGTTGGTCGTCCTATGTTGATCTTCTGTAGATCGTTCACGAAAGGAAAGCATTTTTCCAAATCTCTCACGATGGACAAACAGTTGGACGAAGCTGTTTCTTATCATTCTGGTTTCGCACATTTTGTAGCCAACAAGTGCTCGAACAAGCGAGCTGGATGTAACAAAATAGTCAAGCTGGAGCTGCAAAGCACTGGATCGCTAACTAAAATGGTACATTAACTGTTATTGTGATACCTTACTGTTTTCATGCAACTAAAATAAACTTGATATATTAATGCTTTCACCCGCCTGTATGCGTCTTGAATGTACAATACATGCTTCTGTGAGTGTTCATCCTATTTAATCGTGAAAGTTACAACTTGATATCGCGGTTTTAGTCTACACGTTGGTAGAGATAGTCGGAACCAATTAGGAAATGCAATACGCTGAGACCTCTTGCACAGTACTGAGTCACTCCGATGGCCACATAATTAGGATGGTTGATTAAATTCCGCAATAAAACAAAAGTAATTTCTTCAGCATCTTTCAAGTCAGATGAGCCAACGATTTTTATGTTCATAATCCGAAAACCAAAACGCTTTAACGACAGAATACTCGTCTTGAACAAGCATCAAGGCTTCCAAGTGAACACTTTTATTACATTTTTTCACTTCGTTGTTCAAATCTGCATTAGGTGAACAGTTGGATACCATTACATTCAAATAACTTTGTGTATCATGTAGGTACATTTACAATCGCCACTGAATAAAACTCAAGAAAGTTTCTTGATTTAACGCTTAATTATAGAAAGCTTCCTGAAGATGTGCCCGAGAGGGAGACGCCTCTAAATTAACTTGCGAACGTATGTATGACATCACAAAAACCGTAGCAAGTTAGTAGGAGCGTATTATAGTTTTGCACCATGTTGCATTGCTCAAGGTGGATCGTACCCATGTGAATACCTTTGATCAAAAACCTAATTTTTGCAAAACTGTTGGCGACTGATGAGAAAGTGCTCAATGTTGTGACCGAATTCTACGGAACAGGGATGCGACCAATAACAGTGAACAAACGACACGACTTGAAATAACTTTCCATTGGCCTTAAACTCCAAAACACGGGAACCGTTTAAAATCTCGAAAAAACACGAATATAAGTAGTGTATCTAGCTACAAGATGTCTTAAGAATGTACATGAAATACTTTTCTGTAGAAGGCGAAATAACTAACCTTGGGTCCGTGTGAGTGCGCGGAGAAAAAGAAACGAATTGTACGCTGGTCCATATCTCCGTAAGGGAATGGATTCTGGCTGATAAACCGTGTCGGTTGGATCAGAACACACTGCACTAAGCAGACCTTGAAACATGTCCTGCCACAGCAGTGCTACCTTTGCAACAAACTAGGTAATTTCATCCGTGTCTGCCTTCTTCACGCTGTGCCCACTGTACTCTTACTAAGCGTTTACCCGATACATATTACATTTTTGCCGTTGATTGGCACTAATTAAAAAAAGCCGCTCGTTCCATTCTATTTAAATTGCTGTTAACTGAGTCATGTGCAGTTTGTCTGGTTGTGAACGGTTCTGTAAAATTATTTATTGTGGTGATCAACGTAACAGCTCTTACAACCGTTGTTTACTATGTGAAGCTGTCTGTTTTTCATCTAAGACATCTGACACCTTTAGTGATTGTTTCAAGGATCCCGTGCACATCTCGGTTTCACGGTTGTTGAACCACTTCTGCAAGGCAGTGTGCGAACTTTGTGTTAGTGGGGGCATTGCACACTGTAATATACCATTTTTGATTGTGGTTGCAATGTTTGTTTAAAGGTTGCCTTGTGCGCCATCCGAATTGTAACTGCTTCAGTCGTTGTAGGGATCCGAAATCATTGCTTTCAAAGTTGTTCCTTCAGGGACCCGACAGACTTCCCAGAGTGTGAAAGCGTATGGTGTAGCTGAATAACATCATGTCGTTTGTTATGTCACAGTTAAGACTAGTACCATCTGTTAGAAGAACTATAGTTGACGAGGACTTGCTCAAAACTACCAGAATGGGTTCACCCTTTCATAGCAGACTTATTGAGGAACAGTGAGGTCCGTTTGTGTAACGCCGTCCAAATGCTAAATAAACCATTTGTGGTGAACAAACTGTATTGCCGATAGCTATCGTGTTATCTGTCAATAATTGATGATTCCAAGTCTCTCATTAAATGTGTAATGTTTTATGGATTATGATAGTATACAGCTCTGCTCATGAGCCTAACGACTGTTCCTTTCGCACAACAGAAATTCATGATGTTCACTTTTGCAAACTTATCGGATTATCAACATGGTTTCTAGGAAGATCCTCAAAGGACTAGAAAACAACTCTTTAAGCTGACCGAGTCACTTAGGTTAAGGTTTAATTCCAAGACAACTGTTTGTTCGTTAGCCTAAACAGACCTTTTGATCATAATATTTCGTCATCTGGTGCTCGTTCAAACGTAGCAAGCCACTGAGTTATCGTTAATCGTCCAGTACCACTAAAAACAAAGTATTTTAAGCGCTTTTTTGGACCGATTTCGTGTTGTGGTCCTCGATCAAACTATTTCCAAGTGTTAGTCAACTGTGAAGCACATATAGGATCTTGCGATCAGGTCCATCTCCGGACAAAGAGAGCAAAGCAAATCGTGCAACGCCCGTCGATTTAGGGTAGCCGATGTAATCATCTTCAAGAGCGTGCAAACCTACGGGTAGAATCAAGTGCTGACTGTTTGAAATGAAGCTGGAATTTTTCGGTCCACATTTTCTGAGGCAAAGTCAACGTCGAATGAATAGTCCTATATTATCCCAATTAGCCAGCCAAATTGGACCTTGATAATCGAAAACTCGTAAGGCTGTGCTTTACCTGAACTGTTTATCCTCGTTTGTTCGTTGACCTTCTGTAAACAGATTTGTTCAAAAGTTATTACTGACACGGTGGCCGCGCCTGATTTGTTCGTTTACTTGACGGCCTTTCATGGTAGGTTTCTAGAGAACATAAACAAAGCCTGTTCTTCCTGATAAACATTTTGGTGTTCACGTCTTCTCTGGCTGGGAATCATGCCAATCGATCGAGTGCGTGATTGTAACAAGCACTACTCAATAAATATTTATCACGAAAATGTGTTCGTTTCTATTCAAACCGTAGGTGCATCCGTGCGTGACGATGCAGTTTTGCTTCAGAACTGTTAAATATATCTTTGCGGTCGTTTTGTGGACTCCATATGACACAGTTGGTTTGGTGGGTAGCTAGACCCAAATGTAACATTTCTGGGGTTCCGGTATAGCTTTGTAGCTCAGTTCAACACCTGCCGCATCTTGACTTGCTGTTGATCCCATCGGTTTTAATCCAGCCGAAGTGCAGATTTTTCGCAATTGGATCGTTAAGATTACCAAATCTATCAAACTACTTCTCAGTAGTGATAAATTTGTCAACTGATAATGTTTTCTTATAGACTGAACATCACCCACAATTGATCGAAACTATCGCATTCCCACAGACTTTCCAGTCGGCCCCATTCGATCAGTAGAAGTACTAGACTCGAGTTTTGCTCACATTAGAGCTCGTCAGTAGTGTATATCTTTGCCATTGTTGGGACCAGAACTCCGGCCACGCTTTCAAGAGGCAACCGTGTTTACCACTGCACCAGTGACCTCACATTAAACATGACCGAACTATCTTATGTGAACGCTCAACCACTTTCGCTTGTGAGTAAGGATCTGCAGTCCCCAGTCGTCCAAAACGGTTCTGGAGATTGTCACTTTCGATTTAGAGATCTTGCTCGGTTAGTGTGCTTCCTATAACTCGATTATCTGAAGCGATGCGTTTCGGTAGGGTCTTATCTATAGTGTTTCAGTTCCAATCAGGTATGATGGTTGCTTCATTCCATCCTATGAATTGTTGGGTCCCAACGATTATGCAAAACTACCGTAAGCGGCCAATGAGAAGAGGCCAATCAAGTACATTAACCATCGTCCTCTAAGTTCTGTAGTGAGATTGCTTGTTTTGTTAGTTTCGCCCTGACAAGACTGTTCATTATAAACGTTATGTATGTGTCCTGAAGATGATTATCCGAAAACGAACTAGGTCACTACATTGTTTTTTTTATTGAGATTAATCTGGAACGGTTTTTCTGAGTGTAAAACGTTCAGCCAATTACAGCCCTTTTACCAACTCGACTAAACCAACCTAGTAAACGTAGTAACTAACAGGTCGGTAAAAACACAACATTCTTGTTGCTCAGCAACAATCGTTAATGCAAACATTGTTGCTTCCCGATAAAATAGTTATTATTTTTCCAGTAGGTTGAGATTGTTTAGTGTCACTCAAGCCATCACTGTTTTGATTTTCTGGGACTCTATGGCCAATTACGCGACAATTTCACTGACCAGAACTGATTGAGTGGAGTGCTGATTTCAAATGACTACTTCATTCAAGGGGTGACACTGTTGGTACGTCAGCGAACAACTCTTAGCAATACTCTTCAGCTCCAGAGAGTAAGTTCACTGTTTTCGTGTTTCTCAAGTTCACTAACACACCTTATAAACCGGCTAACGACAAACTTTCACACTTATCTCTTATTTTTTCCGGTATTTTCGGCAGGCAGTTGACACTTTCAAATCTCCCACTGTTCAACTGTAAGTCTGACCAATATGTATTGAATGCCTTCTATTCCGGATACCATCTGTCATCCTGAGGACGTCCACATGGCAAATGATAATTACGCACTTCCCGGATTGTTATAACCAGTCGGTAATATGATTACATCCCTCTTGGACCGTGCTCTTATTCAACAACTGTTGCGGAGAGATTAAACATTTTCCCCACTTCTGATCTACCCAATAAAATCGCTACCCCTGTGATAATCAAACAATACTCTCAGCTCTTATTGATCGTCACCTTTAGGCTAAACTGTCATATTACTGGTCGCACTTATTACCGGATTCCCAGGTCCAGGCAAAGGTATGTTCAAATAAAGGCTTCTGTAGACTAATGAATACACAATCTTCCACCGTCCATGTTTCTGCATCTACAGCGCACGTCTTTATGATTCCTCTCTATCTTCCGCATATTCAAAGTTCCTTCCTGGACTAGAATTTTCAACACAAATCGAAGTTCATTAAGTTCGTTTGTCTTGTTTGCTTTGATCGAACTGACATGTAGGGAGTTTTCAAACAACTATTGAAGGACTTATTCAGCCAGCTCTTTCACAGTCAGCAGACGGACGACTTATTGAATTGCGGCCACATTGCTGGCTGCATCCTCTTCAAGAACCGGTTTTTCGCTACATGTCGTTCCGAGTTTCTATCCAACTCATGCAGGCCTCTGGAAAAGTTTAACAGTAGTGACACGACGTAGACGCCTGTGCCACCTCCGGGGTCATTTCGGGAGCCGTTGAACTAATGCAGTGTCTCCTTGAAGTCGGAAAGGCTGCTGAACCTAGCAAATATCATTTCATTCGAACCAGCCCATTGCAGATTTCGTAGGTCTCTTCGGGCCACCTTCGGGATTTTCTCCTCTGCCTTTAAGATGCATCAGCAGGGAGACCAGTATGGCCCAAACACTCTTGGCTCTAACAGCTTCCGTCACGCCACTGAAGTTTTCCAACACGCTCCTCTTCAAACAACTACAATCGCGGAACCTTCATCCCTAACGCTGATCATGGTACCAACTACGGTTAGTTAAAATTTGGATGATGCAAATGTGGCTTATCCAGAGAATCAACACGGGTAGTGTACATTTTAACGGAGCAACAAACGTACGCACATATCTGCACATCCTATTCCCTGAAGAAACCAGGTGTCAATGAAAGATTTTTGTGTGGAAATTATAACACCTTGTTATTAGTGAACGGAGGGGATTTTGGCATATATAAACTGGTCGTCACTCGCAACTGAACGCAAAGGTTGCACTCCCATAGACTTTTCAGTCAGTCTCTTTCGAACAGAAGCACCATGCTCGAGCTTCCCTCTAGTTAGAGCTCGTCGGGACTGAAACTCCAGCCACACTTTCATGGAGCAACCATGCTGAACACCTCGTCACAGACTTCACATTGGACATGAGTGAATTATCATACGCAAACAGTCAGCCATATTCTCTTGTTACATCGGCGTCTAATCCGTTCTCCGATAAGTTCGCTAACTCAGTAATTACTTGCGAATGACTGTGTGTGAGTAGTACAGTTCGATCGTTCATCTTCACATAATGTACATATGCGGGCAATCTAAGGATCGTTTCGGAAGAGTCAAGTGTGTGAGTCCATTACTTATGACCGCGCCTTAGTTCATGCGCTAACTTGCTATCAGGAATTGTTCACCATATGTACACTCGGATAAAGGTATAAAACGAACATCAACAGTAACACAATCAATTGAATATTCAATACAGCTCTAGTTTATTGTGAAAACACAGGTTATACGTATCAGTTGTATTCGTGACGCAAGCATGCAATGGAAAACATGCACGTGAATAGCATCAGAAACGAAGGGGCAAAGACCGTCAGCATGACTGTACTAATGTAGTCACATGATTGGTGGAGCACAAACGTCCGATGATGACCTAGACACATACACACACACACACACACACGTGCACGAGACCGATTAGTTGGTAGGCCAGTCAAATACTATTAAGGCCCAGACACAAAAACACGGCCCAGTTAAGGCACAACAATACAGAACACTTCTACAGACAATATGCAAAAAGTATGTTACCTATTTCTGTAGCAAATAATCTGAAGCTCTTTCGTGAGAGACAATTTTGTGTTGCTATCACACAACCCAGATACACGTACGAAAGGTTTGGTCTGCTCAGAAGTAGTGATCTATAGTGACCAGTAGGTTCATAATCACAAAAAGAGCGTTATTGACCAGGCAAGAACTGTCCCGTAAGTCTTATCCACCAACAGGGTGGTTGGACGAATGAGATGCACTCTAAAGGGAGATTTACAGAGTATTCCGTATTACTGTACTCAATAGGAAGCCATAAAGTTAGTCGCATGAGGTATGTACAAAACCACACCACATTCAGAAAACACCATGAAAAGCAAACACGGACAACGCAAAATGTGGATATTCTTACAGAATAACTTTACTATGTTAATGAGTTACACAGGCAGAATATTTATCAAAGGAAATATTGTTGCTGCATTAAACAACGAAAGACAAAAACCAGTTTATTACATATATGCTAATTGAATGTATTTTGCACTCCTGGCAACTAACAATTAGCAGGTGACTCTAAAGTTAACTACCGAAGAGCGTAGGCTGTCCGTGAGCAGGACGATTAACCTGATGCACTCCTCAAACAGGCTCCACTAAACCACTTGTCACACACACCTCTGAACACCAGACTGCAACAATCAGTAAAAACACACCCACCATTAAATCAAGGCAATTCCTCGCGTTCACTTGTGGGGAGGATGGTGTTGCGCAGCAGTATTAGCTTTACTTACTTTGACGAATGCGTTAATTGCTTGTCTGGTCAACGGATATAACTGAGCTCGACTTTAATTTTTATGTGGCTTTGTAACGCAACGATCTGTCATGGAGTGGAAGTTGTTTTACTTTCGATTGTGTAAGACACGGACTTTTTGCTAACTGGTAATTGTTTTTTCCAACGTTTCAGACTCGTCTCTTGTTTGCCTTCTATATAGAAAGGTCACTTCCAGATACCCTCATTCTGTCACGTTTTTCGAATTTTCAATGTGATAATGCAACGGATATCCACCTCCTGTTCGTTATGATTTCAAGCCCAGTTCCCATACTGTATGTGAAATACACATATCTCTGTTCAAATTTTACCTAATCGAGAACATAACAACAACCATATTCCGTCCTCATACTGTTCGAATCATATGGAGTAAGTTGAAATTGGTTCGTCATTCGCGTTGATCTATGTCCTGCTTGATATCCAAGATCTGACAGAATGTTATATTACAGTCTAACTGAAAACAGGAAGAAGAATTTTAAACAGCGTGTTCGGTCACTCGAGTAATCACAAATTCTTACACACAAAAACGTTCAAAGCTAACAAACACCAAAGAAAATGTGATGACAATAACGATGCAAACACAGTACGCTGATCAACCGCAAAACTTAACGATCTGCAATGGGTCGTTAGCTTTTTGTCACACACACCACGACGTAAAGATATATGGAAAAAAAAGTGCACTACTTACTACACAATATGTTCACTCTTTGGACAGACACTCCAAGACTAGGTTCGCCATTGTTTCATCTCACGAAGAACAGATAGCCCGAACAAGGTTATAGGCAGGCCTACTTTGTCTCGCGAGATGGGTCGCATATCCAGCACACCACGCATCCTATGAGCATAACTTGTGACAGGAAAACTAATGTAATTTGTGAGTGACTTGTTCAAATCTTGTCGGTTTGTATGCAGAACCCACGAGTGATTTCCGTCCAATTTTGATTCATCTAGTGGCCGAAACCAGTTGAAAATGGCAGTTTTAGGCGTTCCACGTTTACTCAGACTCATAAAGTATGATAAAATTGAACACCAAATAAGTGTTACTTATTACAAAGTAATGGAGTGGAATCGCGGCCCATTCAGTTCACCTACTTGTTGAAATCGATCTAATGAAAAGGTAAAGAAAAGAACTAAAGCTTCTGACCCGAGGGTCAGATACGCAAAAGCGACTGCACATGCAGTCGGTATGTTCAGTTGGACTGACCGACGTCCGCAGACTACTACCAAATGTATTCATAATTGTGGTGTTAATTACGATGAGTCTTAGACGCTTGCTTGAGACAGATTATCGGAATCAATCTGGTCAGATGTCAACCGAAGAGACAGCGCGGAGACTAGGTACGTCAGTTGATGTTCCACGAACGGCACTTAACCCAGAATATAATGACTTGATGCATAAATTTACGCTAGCCATGAAAAACTCGTTACGGACTGCAAAACTTTCTAGTAAAGCTTAGCCAGATCAGACTGTTACATGTAACCAAGAAATGTCGACATCGAAGACGTACATCATCCACCTGGATGAAAAACAAGCAATGAACTAAAATTAAATTGGTGCTAAGTGCAAAGCATCGGATAAAACTCACCAATATTAGTAGGAAATAACATTCTAAAAACGAGTACGGCAACGGTTAATTCATTTGCACTTGTTCGCTTGCATATTCCTCTTAAACAATCAGTCAATATTATGTTCAACCTAATGAAATAGTCTAAATTTGTTTTTACCTAGCTACACATAACGCAATTTTACCCTGAAAGCTGCATTTCTTCTTCGATAGCGATATTTCTTAGCAGCTCGTATGTGACACGCAGATTCAGTGGTTTTGTCGGAACACAGTCTGCTCAATGACGAGTTTGGTATGGTCAGTACAATTTCGTGCATTCAGCCATTGCATTACCAGTTCAGTAATCATGTACGAAGCGTTGGTTCATGTACCTAGTGTCACGCTCTAGCTCCTGTTAGCGTCTGGCCACACCGATTTCAATAAACTGGCTCGTTCGACGATTGTTCTGAACAACGATCGTGAGTAAGACACTGTTCCTCTACGTGATAATTTGTGGACATATTTACGCCCGACCAAACTAGAACAAGAAAAACGACATGTATGGCCGTCTGTAAATATACCTGGGGCCAAATGTTCAACAGTTCCTCAGTTGTCTTTCACCAAACACCATTTGATAATGATATGACAAATGACTATGAGAGGTTTATTTAAGATTCGTAAGTCTAATACTCCAGTGAAGCCAAGTTTGTTTATGAGAACCCCGCCTACCGAAACGTTGCATGTTGACTCGTTCACGTATACATCCAGTGAGACACCGCGCCACGTGATAGCATAACCGTTATAACACATCTCTGTGGGTTTGTAAAAAAAAATCTTATCTATTTGTGTTGATTCCGTAACCACTAATGCACCCTTTGTGGAAGAGTTGATTATTCACACAGTTTAACCTAAACCGGAAATGTTACACTTACTTACCAGCTCAACATTTTAAAGATCTTGTCAACGATGACTAGGTTGACAGATTTGATAAGTTAAAGACCCAACTGAGAAAACTCTGGAATTCAACTGGATTCGAACCAGTGACAGAAACAGCATGCAAAGATACGGCAGATGTTTTGCCAGCTCAGCTACGAAACCACCCCTTCTGGATCATTTGTTAGGTTTCATATGACACATTGGACTAATAAGTAAGTTGGTCCAAACGTGACATCTCTAGACTTCCCGCGTGGCTCCGCATCTCAGTTGATAGAGTATCTGTCGCGTCCTGGCATGTTTTTTCTGTCGATGGTTCAAATCCAGCCGATGTCCAGATTTTTCGCAACTGGGTCTCTTCTGTAGATATTATCTTTTTACGCGAAGAAATCACTAGACTTCGATTTGATGAACATGCATATTGACGAATTAATGGTGCAAACATGACAAGTTCATCACAGTTGACGCTTGTGGACATTTTCTGAGGAAGACTGAGCATTAGGTCTTCGAAAATAATATCACGGTCATCCTCTAAATGAGAAACATAATAATATTTCTCTCAATCTCTGATTCGCACGTAGCAGAGGACTGTGACGATCATTTATTTCGGAACAGTTAGTTACTAGTGGAGTTAAGGATATACTCTAACGAATAGTCTACTGCATATCAACCAACAGTGAATATGGCTTGCATTTTGCCAGCTTCGCACGAGTTGCGTGCAGGAGCGGATCCACGGGAACGCTCTTGAATAGGAACCGGACGATATGCACAGGAGATTCTGTTCAAATAGAACAGGCGTATTCTAAGAAACGTTAATAGCAACTGGGTATCTGTAGAAATTTTTCAGTGTCAGTATCTGACAAAAATACAGACCTATCAAACATTTGAAAGTCAACAAGATAGGTGTTTTGATGTTGTACATTATCTAAAGGAAATCATCTGGCAGAAAGATTCTTGACAGAATAAAGGCACTAAGACTCGCGTATTGCTACACATCTATATTCTACAGTCTACCAAAGGGATGAACCTCTATAATTGATTGAGTTGTTCGCTTTATTTGTGTCTTTTTAATGTTATTTATCAGTTCCCTCATAAGGGCAGTGACAACCACGTTGACAGAACGGACCGGCGCTGGTCACAACAGATGGCTTGAGCTACGTTGCGAGGTGACTACGATGTAATCCCGGTAGCAAGGATTTCAACTTTGCCGATTACCAAACATTCTGACAAGTGCTCACTTGTTGGACCCGCCAAGTGGTGTATACTTTACCGAAATCTCATGTTAGTGGCTTCAATAGAGTGGTGTTCGCCAAAACCAACCAGCCAGTATCGCGAGTATCAAACTGCATGGCGCAAAAGAGTAACTTACCGTGACAGTGATCACAATAGAGCGCCGTTATACCTAGGGTTCCGGGTTCTGAAAATAACCCGACACAACGAACTGCTTACGAACTTCACTAAATTTGTCGGTCATTTTACAAAATTTGGTATGGAATAAATACCACTGTGGCCTACCGTTTCGATGTTGTTTCTTTTGTATGGCTTATAACAAAGAATCTAGAAAGATGTAATGTGTTACGAAACCACGTTTAGTGCGTACAGATTTCAGTGCCTTAAACAAACAGTCTGCGATCTGTCGGTGGTCCATGTGATGAAAACGTTTTCTTTTTTGTTTTGTCAAGGTTTAAACAGGGATAGATACCACACTGCAACCATAAACGGCGCATAACTGTCAATCAGTATAAAAGGCTAAAGGAATGGATTCTATATCTATCCCATCATCAGCAACCTCTTGCGTTTCCCGGAATGGCATGTCATCGATAAGGGATAGTATCATGATCAGGACTTATCCCACTTTAAAAACGCGTAATGGGTGTGGCAAGTAATGAACTCAACTCAGCATGCCACGATGAGTTCATATCTTTGAATACAGGCCATTTACTTATTCAGTGAAGACAAGCGATCGCACTAAACTACTCACACCACCACTATTCAGTAGTGAGACAGGAGCATGAATTTCGACACAGAAGTAGCCGCGAGGAAAATACAATAAGCATTAGAGTGCAGCGTGGCACGTAACAGTTCTTGATACGTAAAGGAACTGAACACTGGCGTCCGTGGCAACCGTGAAGTTCTGAGACCAGTGTCGTACGCAGATAAGTGTTTTTGTTTGTAGTAATGTTGAAGCGCATAACCTATGTATTGATTGTCTGAATAAACAACACTTTCACCATCCGCGTTCTTGGCTCAAAACACATATCCATTTTACAATATGCTATTGACCGTACATCCACTTCCGCCGGGGCAGGAAGAGATAACAGAAGATATAACAGAAGAAGATAACAGAAGGATTAACTATGCGAGATGAAGTCAGTCCAAACAACCGCTTATTTTATAAGTTATTGCAAAACCATATAACGTCGAGTGAAACCAGTTTGAAGATCTTCAAAAATGCAATCAAGTGGGTCATTAAAATAGCAAATGGTATGGGTGAAAGTGAATCTGTTACAGCTATGGGGACATGGCAGTCTAAACTCTAATAACGCAAATAACCAGTGCAGTTGATGCGTGGAATACACACTGAAGCAACGATAAGAGGCACGGAGTGAGAATAATTTTTATTGTTTTCATTAACACACCTGTTGGCTGACACATTAATGACATCATCGATCAGTTTGTAATATGCTGTGGTTTGGGAGCCCGAGAGGCAAATACAGACAGGTGATCAACTCACTCAACAGAATCATGTCAACTGAACTGGCGCCAGTAGAATGAGATTGACTGAACTGTGGTTTACCTTCCATACTTCGACGTAACGAGCAGAAATGTGTACATGAACGACAAGTCTGTTCCCCAGAAAGAGGCTTGTTGCAACAGCCCATGTTACACGGTGCACAGAGCCCGCATTATACCAAAGAAACAGTTCAGGAGAGTCAGTTTAATTGCTACAGTGCACATTTTTCTGTACAACGGCAGTATAAGGCACTCCACTGTGAGTAATTTTGGTTGGCGAATGAAACTTCTCCGGGTGCCTAATGATTACCATGCCTGGGTCATTTAAGTTTTGCATGCGTACTGTACGCGACTGATTGAATAGAATGAGACTTATACGCCCCACAATATACGTATCTTCTTATTAATAAACCTCGGGGAGTCACTGTAGTGAACACAAACAAGTGTATTTTTTGGCGCATACCTATATAATAAGCTATTCATGACATACGAGCGGACCGGTAATTCTGTTTTGTCTACAACAGGTTAGGCTGGATTGTACGAAGGATGTAGGTTGGCCGACCAATCTTTAGCTTGCTTTACGCTAGTAGTACATAGTCCAGAACACTGGTTCATCATATGCCTTACAAAAGCATCTAGTTTCGTTGCTGGTTCAACTCCAGCCGGATCCTGGAATTTTCATGAATGGTTCACTTTGGAATTAAATTTGCTGAACAGTCCTTCAGTAACACAACAGTGGTCCCCACTGTCCTTCTGCTTATCAACCCTTAGCTTACTGAGTGCAATGTCATCACTCACACATCACGTGCGAACTGAACTTAACAGTGGCAAACACATTAATTAATATAATCTGATATGAAGGTATATATATATATATATCCAAAGGTAAAAGTAATGGATGAGTATGGCGCAGGGATAACAACCTATCAACCACAATTTGAGACCATTCAGAAGTGCTAGACATCCGCGTTCATAAATTTGCAGTTCCTTCCAATGTTTGGACAGAAATAAGATGACTGGACTGAAAACTCGTTGCATTAAACATGGAGTTGGGAAAGCGATAAAGAAAACCATGATTTATCTGCACACATCTGGGTTGCTTTAACACTTTTTCAGTAGCTGAATGTCGTGGTATGACTTGTGGAAAACAGTTTTTTCTCCATCTATGGGTCTTTATTACACTGGTGCGGAAATTAAACTACCGTGCACTCTGGAATCTGAATCGTCAGATATTCAACTTTGGTAAACAAGTCTTAACGCCTAAACGTATATGGTATGCAGCAACGCATGTGATTTTCCCTTTTACCGACCAAATAAGAGGACTATGAAGTTGAAATAGCAACCGAAGATCACAATTACGCATGAAGAAATTTGATCCACAGGAATACAGACAACTCGAATGCAACCCAACTTGCTTAGATCACGCAGATAATCCTGATGAGTAAGTCATACTATACGTGCCAATCTTTAGGTCAATAAAATTTTCGAAAGGTACGAGTGTCAGGCAGTTTTTATTCGACAGCCATTGTAAGTAGCACTGTAAGTAACAACAAACCTCGACAATCTTCGTTATCGTCTCAAAGTTTTTGAGACAGGCGAGAATTCATCGCTTTTTTGCGTAAGTTAATCAGCAATAACAAGATGTCCGTGAATTTCACTGCGAATTGTAGATATACCGTGAACAACTATTGCAGTGGTCGCCAATCACTGATGGTATCCGAACCAGTATCTAAGTAAGAATGTTTATTTTTTGATTTTCTTTCTCCGGAAAACTGCCTACTATCACGAAATATTGACTTCCCCTTGTGTCTGATCCGCGTTGTTTTGAAAACAGTCACTTTTTAACCAGGTTTATCATTTGTCAAAAGAACGCGAACAACCAGACAAACAAAGCGAACATTCAATTTTTGACACAGTGCACTTATCCGACTGAAACAGTGTTATCTCAAAAGTCTCAGTTGTTTTTACATTGAAATGAGTAATTACTGGGAGAGATCATTCTAATTTCCAAATTCGAACTACGTAGAAGAGGACTCT
Organism: Paragonimus heterotremus; assembly: GCA_013368495.1. Taxonomy (NCBI): domain Eukaryota; kingdom Metazoa; phylum Platyhelminthes; class Trematoda; order Plagiorchiida; family Troglotrematidae; genus Paragonimus; species Paragonimus heterotremus. The sequence continues at coordinate 14,863 of LUCH01007111.1, forward strand.
GTTGTTCACTTACTGTTGATGAGATCTCCCATTAAATTCATAGAACATTCCACATCTAGTAATTATCAACAAACCACTGTTTATACTACGCAAACCGACACTTTTCAGCTATGAAGTGTTAACGTACGTAACTCCCAGTATGTTTGCTTCTGAAAGGTATGGCAAAATGGCTGAAATTCTTTCAAGTCTTTGACTGCCTGAATTGGTCGGGTTGCCTAGTGCGAGCGTCAAACAACCTTTCTGACCTATTTGCCGGACATTAAGGGTGGCAACGTCCGTCAGTTGTATTGACATGGAAATGAAATATAAAAGCAGAAAAAGAAATGAAAATAAACGAACTGGTCTGTTGGGGTGACGATAACTTCTAGTACTTTCCGACTGTTCATGTCAAGAAAGGTTGTTAGTTTTGGGGATTATATCCGAAAATCCTAGCTCAAAAGCCTGATTTGCGATGCAACGGATATAGTCTGCTTGGGAGACCTTCTCCAAAACTTCTGACTTATCTGAAGGTATCCTTTTTAACCTCATCCTTCTTAATTAGGTGAGAGGTAGTGCTACAACTATTGTTCGTCTTGTATGCTTATAGGATCGTGTTTCGGCACACAGACATTCCTGGGCATTTAATAGTGTGCTTTTCAGCTGGCTTCTCTCTGTTAGATACTCTGAGATGGTTGGACCTGGAAGGATTAAAATCCCTATCAGCACAACTTTTTGAATCAACGAAGAACACAAGTGTGATCACTGCATCAAGGTAACGGGAGAGGTCAGATTCAATGCTTGACAATAAAGTTGTGAAAATCGTTGACCAATTTACACAAGTAAGAAGTTGGATCAATAGTGGTGCAGGTACAAAGTGTGAGACTGAAGCTTGTATTACTAAGGCAAGAGCAGTAATCGCAAACCTGGAACATTTTTTGTGGAAGAGAGACATCTGAGACTTGAGGAAACTGTAATGGACGTGGTAATTTACGGCTGTGAAACTGGCCCGCTCAGTATTAAGGAAGTCTTCAAATATTTGGCCGCTGGCGTCTCTTTTAAAAGAGATCGTCTGGAAAGTCTATCTTAGTAGTAGTTTAAATAAGTTAAACAAGCCTACCATAATCTCGCTTGCGCAATGACCTCCTTTTTCCTTATCTATCAGCTGTATC